>LPNX010729543.1:660621-758013 GCA_001517045.1 Pseudotsuga menziesii | reverse complement strand
AACATCGTGGTTTTAGTAGTCATTCTTCATATTCATATTCTATTGGAAGAATTATTATTGTATTGTATATGTCATTGAAATTAGTGCATTGTCCATTGTAAAGATCTATTGTAAAAGCATTGTAAAAGGAATTGTAAAAGCATTGAAAGTGTCTCTGAAAATCATTGTAAGAGGCATTGTAATTAAGAAATTAAAGAGCCGTTGTAAAAACAAGTATAAGAGGCATCGTAAAAACATTGAAAATCCATTGAAAATATTGTATGGATATTGTAAAAGGCATTGAAAGATATTGCATCAGGCCATTCTAACTATAAATTTTAAACTTTAAACTAGAATTGCATATAATTATTTAAACATTTAACAATCCATCATGTTCAAAAAATAGTCCATAGATAACAACATATATATATCGATAATCATATAGTCCAAAATAATAAACCCTCGGTCGAGGTATTTTAAAACCCTCGGTCGAGGTATGAAACCTCGACGGAGGGTTTATAAATACCTCGACCGAGGGCTGAAAAAAACCTCGGTCGAGGGCTTGATAAAACCTCGGTCGAGGGCTGTACACCTCGGTCGAGGGCTTGATAAAACCTCGGTCGAGGTAATTTTTTTCGTTTTTTCCGAAATCCGCTTGCCAAAAAGTGTTACCCAGGTCCATGGATTCACCCTCTAACTATTGGAATTTCAAAAAATGCGTTGACCAGAATGATTCCTTATCTAGTTGAGAAAAACGTGGCTTACTCGTAAATCTGAGTCTATCCTCGTATGAACCAATGTATTGGTAGGACCATATTGTTACATAGTAAAGTGCCTTTGGTAACTTTATATTGATTTTCAGTGTGGAGTCTGGACCCATTGGCATTTTTTTTCCAGGATATTATATTGGGAGTATTTTTGCTAGTTTCAATATATTGATAATGCTAAAGGATTTTCCTTCTTTTTTTTTCAGAGGAAAAAATACCAGCCTTTGTTATTCATAGGAATCAAAAGACATATTATACATTTACTATCTTCTTATCAGAGAAAAGGAAATAGTATCCAGATCATCACAGAGACATATAATAGACATTCTTGCACAACATTCAGCCAACAAAAGGAACAAAGTCTGATCGTCACAGAATTTTCTCATCATCCCTGAAATATCAGGTCAGAATATGCTGTAAAATCAAAGGTGATCCACAAACATACATTCCTGAGCAAGACCTGCAAGTTGATAGGCCTCAAACATAACAGACAAAGAAGAGTAAATCAACTGCTTAACATTCAAATGCTGAAAAAAGATGGGAATTAGCAGCTAAAAAAGTTTAAATTGGACATGTTCAATGACCATCCCTTCCAAAGATTCAGAGAAGTATCCAGATCCCATATCCATATTCAGAGCCTGCTTTGAAAGGCCATCAGCCAGCATGTTATGCTCACGGAATATATGCTTGAAGATCACCGGTGGGACAAGTTGGAGCATATTTTTTATTTCATCACACCAATGCATCAGAGTGGGAATATCAAGGGCTTAAATTCTGTTAAGCCAAGAAATAATCACCATCGAATCGCCAAAAATCAGATGAATGGGAAGACCCATCATCAAGCTCACTCTAAGAACAGCCCAAAGTGCCAATAATTCTGCTCTTGTGTTCGTGCTACATCCATAGCCCAATGAAAAACTGAAAAAATGGGTTTCATTAAGGTAGATCACAAAACCTGCTCCTCCTACATTCATTGCGACAGCACCATCAAAGTATCCACAAGGAAAGACTTGTTGTGGTTTTGGACCAATCTGCCCTGTTATTTTCCTTATTTGAACGCATGGTTTTCCTTGTGTAAACATGATAATTTCATCCATTCTTAATGTATTTCTTGAATCAATAACCTCAATTGAAGTATAAATTTAATAACGTTCCAGTAAAACTTGGACCTTAGAGTTACAACTGTTCAAAATTATGAACATTTACAGGTTTTTGAACTTCTTAATGTTAGAGCTGCAAAAATTTGGTTTTCAATGCAGATTTTATTTCAAGACTAGCCACCTGGCCACTTCTTGTCTTGAGTGGATTTTTTATGCTTCCCTATAAAGAGAACCAATCAAAGAGAAAACGAAAAACATGCCCACTCGGTGGAATGGTGTATAATTGCATTATTTTATAGGTGGTTCTAAGTCCTCGTACATATAATGGGATTACACAAGAAACTTCTACAAATGATAATACTTGAGAAACTGGTAACTCATCCTCTGGAAGTGGAAACTAAAGAACATCCAACAAGTTTGAAGGATGATAAAATTCCCAAACCCATGGGAATGCAATACGACCCATGGAAATTATTATATTATATTATCCACATTTATTGCGTGCCAGCTTAAATTCCTCCCAATAGATTCTAAAGCTATGTTTATTTCAATTTTTTAAATAATTCCTCAATTTTGAAAGACAAAGCATTGTGGTTTATATCTTCCTCAAATGATGTGAATTAGATTATGCAATTATGATAACAAGTATTGTTTTTTTGTTAATTTTGAATGCTCCTCCAAGGAATTTTCAGAGTCTCTTGGTATAGAGCTCCATGTTTCATGTCATGGTGTTACCTTTGGTTTTGATGCAGCGTTAACATGCAGTTGTTTTTTTTAGGGCTCTGAGACAATTTTGTGCCCCTTGTCAACCATTAGTGATGTCATCATTGCACACACTATACTTGTTAGTCCCACTGACCTACTTTTGTGGTCATTCGTTGAATAATAAAAAAATTATCTTCTCTTAACTTATCGTAAAATGCAACTCAAGATTTAAAATCCCTTCATGGTTTTGTCATCACAGTAAAATAAAAATTTAAATGTAACAACAAACCACTATTCTTAACAGAGCATATATCCACGTCGAAAAAGGACAAGCCAAGATATAAATTTAATATTCCATCATTTTAAGAGTTCAAAAGTAGTTTCCCTTCACAACCATGAAAGAGTGTTTTGAGGGATGTATGTGGGCTTGTGTCAACTTCTACATATCTCCCACTTTCACATAAAACAAATTGACATTAAATAAGTCCATTTCAAAACTGACAAACAAATACATAGACCTAGAACCTTAGTATGTCATGCAACAACAAACATCATAGTATTGTCCTCTTGAAAAAATATAATTTATCAAACCAAACCAATTAATTGTAGAAATAAACAGGCTGAGGAAACATTCCATGCTGTACAATGTGATTGCTAGTAAAAAACAATTATCCAACCAAAATATATAGAGGGATATTAAATTTATTGCAGGCAGCAAAACATACCTCCATTTGAATGAACTCTAAATGGAATGAATATGGGAAATGATCACACAATATCAATTATTTTCCTTCATACAAATTAAAAAACAATATTTTATTGTCATTATCCTATTTTAGATCTACAAATTCTTTTCATCAAAATTTCTACTCATGATGTACTTGCTTCCTGGGCATTCATCAAAATTTGCTACAATAGCTCCCCAGTTCAACTCTCTAGAATGAGTAGGTACTGCAAAATTGTTATACTCATTTGGAATGGACAAGATATTGCATGATGCAAAACCCTGAGAAAGTCTCAGGTGCATGTGTGTATGGGGAAATAAAAACACCATCAATTTCATTTATGCTTCCATCTTACTTTACCAAAAACGTATCATCAAGGCATTTTTTCTCCAAGAAACCTATGTTACTACATCTTCGTAGGTCTGATCCAAGATCTACATGTCCACAAATCAGATCCATTTCCAGATAGGAAATGCCAGAGGATACATTTCCATGATGCTGGAAACATAACATCCATGTATCCTTAAAAAAACTCATGTAAAATAAAATAACACATAAAATAGAGACAATAAAAAAGAGAACTGAATTATTTTCCATTGTAGGTTTCTGAGAGTGATGGGAAAACATTCATATCCATTTCCATGGCATGCCCTATTCGAAATTTCATCACTCGCTTTCTTTTCCCCTTAACTTTTTCCAAATGATATTCCAAAAAATCTTTGTATCAGTTCAATAGAACTTTAGTATATGATGCATGCAGCCTAACAAAGGCGTAATACAATAGCATTATGGAAGTTCAAACAACAAACCTGATAAAGGCATCCTTATCTAGGGAACCTAAAAAAATGTTTATGGCAATAGATAGAACTAGTATCCAAGGAACCAATGGAACCCCCCCATAGATTCGACGTTCTAGCCATTCTAGCCAGTGGAATAAACAACCTTAATCCTAATGTGCCTAGAAACAATAAAAACACCGCTATTAAATAACCAATACACCCATTACTTGTATCCCAATATACAACAATTGCAACTGAGGATACAATGATTATAGCTAGAAATATGATCAGTCTTTGTTGATTTTTAATGGTTGTTTCACCAGAAATGTAGTATCTCCTCACTAGTGCTATGGACAAAATATGAACAAGGTGTTGATCGATCGTAGATTGGAGAGAACATATAGGTATGTAAAAAATCCTATAACTAATGTGGCCATGACGGTTATGGCAGTTGCATTGATTGGAGTTCCTGTTTTTTCATGCACCAATGCAAACCATGGTGGGAACACATGTGTCCTTGCAATGTGGGTCAAATATTGAGCTTGGACTACAACACCAACCATTAGGACAGTGGTCATTCCCTCAAGGGATCCTAAGGCTACTATGTACTTATCCCAATCCATTCCTACCCTTTCGAATACAACATTGTATGTAGCATTAGGATCAATAGTTTTGTAATTTTGCATTAGGAATAGAGTCAAATCCATCGGACATTAGACTACTGTGGTGATTACCATGGATCCAACTATTCCAATAGGAATGTCCTTTGCATGATTTTTAGTCTCTTCTTCCATTGTTGCAACTGCATCGAAGCCAATGTATGCAAAATAAAGAACTGCAGTTGATGTGAAAATACCCCTTACTCCATAAGGCATAAAGTCTAAGTAGTTTGATGCTTTTGCGATAAGATAAAGCTTAAGAACTCTATACCTTTTTATGATAAGATAAAGCTTAAGATAAAGTTAAAAAATAGGGGGCATAATCCTTTTTGTATTAGTACTATGTTGAGAGTTTCAAGGGCCTAAACATTTATGAAACTGAATTTAGTTGTTGAATATAAAATCCATTTTGATAGAAGTGGTTATAAATTTAACCTTAAAGGTCATGTTGAAGAATTTCTCCACTCTTCCAAGCCTAGTGGATTCATCGTCGAGCTCAGCATGGCTTTATACGGATAAACATACGTTGGATAAAGCCTATTGTTGGGAGGAAAGTCGTAGACATGCTTTTAGTCTCCCAAGCTAAAGTCGCATTAAAGAAGTACCTATAATGTTCAATTTTGTTTATAGAATTATTATGTAGCTTACATGTCTTATAGCACTAATATGTATATTGAGTGTTGGATGCAGACTCTATGACTTGATGATGGAAGGGCACTGGGATGGTTCTTGAAAGATTGTGTAGAGGAAATTATTTGTTTATGAGCATACATTTTTAACTAGTTTTCTTTTATTATCTAGAGCATATCTAACTTTGTTGTTTACTCCACTCAGGAGACCCATGTCTCATCTCTGATGGTTACGCTTAGGAAATCAAGTTCATAGTGTAGCACCTTGTTATGGAACGTGATTAACTACATTTAAAAGACATGGCTAATGTGTAATCGATAGCTCATGTAAAGGATAATCGCACAACTAATGTAAGGGTTGTATCTCATTGCAATCTTCAATAATATTTGCTTATGGTAGATCGGTATTAGAGTGATTTATTAATGGTAAAAGAATGGTTATAGTTAAGTAAATATTAAGTTTAATTTGGTCTAGTTTAAATGTACATGTTAATAATTTTTTTTATGCTGCCACTGGGAGAATCTATTCAGGATGTTTTTGGGGTATGTTACATATGGTATCAGAGCACAGGTTACAAACACTTGGGCTTATTTGGGCCTAGTCAAAGGAAACAAACATAAGTTAGTTGAACAAGTGAAGGGACTCCATCTATAAGATTCAAGCATAACAATTCATTCCAAGGATTGACAAGAGGTAATCGACAAGTCGCCTTTGAATTGCAAGTAAGTATGTTCCATTTGTTGAAGAATTATAATGGCATATATTTGTCTATATGAGAGCATTGTATATGTTTCATTATATATATGAATGATCTTTTATAGGTAAATGATAGTCAATGAATATCTCCTCATACTCTACAATTATTTACATTAAAGGACAATGAAATAATTGTTAAAATGATTGAAATAGTTAGACTATTCGAGTTAAGGATTTATGAAATAGGTTTTTGTAAATTGGAGTAAAAGAGTATATGGAAAGTCATCAAAGTTATGAATGTTTAATGTGATTTGACTTGGTAGTTCGAATTAAAAAAATGTTTATTACCTTTCTCTACGTTCTTGTTATTCTTTAGAGTGGATACCTTTTAGTTTCAACAATCATTTTATTAAGTGACTATGGTTGATATATTTTGTTGACTTTATATAACTAATCCAATTTGATTGAACCAATTGTCACGATTGCCAAAGATGAGATTCATATGGATAATCTACGCAATTACCTGGATCTGTTAGAAGATGCATTAAGTTTGGATTTAAGGAAGGAGTCAACGTGAATACGGATATAACTGATGTATTTAATATTCTTTTAAATAAGAAGGAAGCATAGTTATGTGATTTTTCATTAATACAAACTATAGGGGTATCAACTAGGAATTATAGGTTTGTTACGTAGGAAAAAATAACATCCCATAAGAAGTATAGCCTTGCTAGACTAAGGTATCTATATTACTTTTAAACAAAGGAATCAACTTTAATTGGTTTACATGAACATTCTTCTAGTGTGAGGTTCTCTATGATTGGGAAATTGTCAGGAGAATAAATGGTAGGAGTCTCCTTGTTTCATTATCGTATGTGATTGTATAGGATAAGAGATTATAAAAATAATGGGTGGCATCGGAACACGCTTGTACCCTTTCTTGTCAATTCAACAAAGGGATAAAGGTTATAATTACTTAAACAGTATGCATGTGTGTTCTAAGTAGTTCATAGGATGCTTATGATAAAATGCATGATTTCGTTTCATATATTTTTATTCGAATGATCTTTACTATGGATGACAGGATACTTTGAGTGGGTTTTATAAAAATTATACTTTAATGTGATCGAGATTTATGAGATAGAGGTATATGTTATATGCATGGATATCTTGACAATCCATTTCATTTTGATATATGGATTTCATGAGATATTGAGTGTAATACTAATATGTTATTGCAAGCAAACTTGCCACCTTGGCATATGAATGTCATATAAACAGGATATATGTGGTTACCTTTATAAAGGTATGCAGGTATATATGTATACCATTTTTTGTTACTTACATAGTGTTAGTATGTACAAAGAAAAGAGGTTATCCAGGATTCTTTTAAGTGGTGAAGAAATCTATTGTAGTTATTTTGTTTATAAGCATTGCACGTATATATATTTCCCTGGAAATTAATGTGCCAAGAAAATTATTTTGTAACTTGTTGAACCATGACATAAGGATGAAAATAAGGAACCAAAAGAGGATGCATATTTCAAATGTTCATGTAGTAAGAAGGATGATTTCTTATTATTACACTTAGGGACAAATATCTTCTTACAAAATTTGATTTATTGTTACACAAAGTGGTACTAACAAGTGAATTTGGAAGATGACCAATATTCTGTGAACTTCATGAAAGACAAGAGATAAATATAGTATGCATGGTAAGCATATGGTACAAATCTGAATAAATATCAAGGACTCATGAACAACTATGTTATAGCATGAGTAAGAAAACAGGTGAGCCTATTTGATGTTATTTTGTTTCATGGTGTAATTATCAAATATGCAAAAAGAAATAAATGATTGATGGTTAAAATAACTTTTCCTAGACTCAAGAAGGAGGTTGGGTGGAAAATAAATTCATGGACTCAAGCATGAAGGCTTGAGGGGAAAATAACCTTTCTTTGAGGGAACACCAAGGGGAAAATTTGAGGATCCATCTCTACTTTTCTAAAGTAACGTTTCTTGGACTCAAGCAGGAGGATGGGTGGAAAATAAATTCTTGGACTCAAGCAAGGAGGCTTGAGGGGAATTGTGAGAGAGTCTATGATATCAATGGAAAGAACTAGGCACAAAGTTGGACATCTGGAAAATAAGACGATGTTTGATGTTTTTTGGGGGAAAACTTTTGACTAGCAATCAAAAGGGAGAGTAACCTCAAAGTTTTAACATGTAATTCTAATTAGTGTCAACAACTCGAGAGAGAGTTCTATGTTCAGCAGAGAGCTCTTAAAGATGAAAAAAACTCAAGGGAGAGTTTGTTTATCAACAAAAGAGTTGTTGAAAGTTATTCAATTTTATGATGAAACAATAAAACACATATTAACGATTTTCCTAATAACTAGACTGTTGAATGTCTGAATGTGTAAATGTTATGAACACTTAAGTAGAAAAAAATCCCTCAAGGGAGAGGGTGAATGGTAAATTTCTAAAAGGTTACTGCTTGAAATTATTTTAAATGGATGATGCTAACTTGTGAATGAAAGAAATGTCTATCTCAAGTTGAGGACTAATTAAAGCATCCAAGTACTAGAGGTAAAAGACGTCCTCCAAAAAGTAAGTAAATATGAATTACTTATGAATTCTTTTGAGGGTAATACTTTATTAGGTATTCTTATGAGGATAAAAGCACAAAGGAAGGATAAAATATGCTCCGTAAATTGCAAATGTTATGTTGCAGAAAGGACTTGTTGTTGATG
The DNA here is from genome assembly GCA_001517045.1 of Pseudotsuga menziesii. Taxonomy (NCBI): domain Eukaryota; kingdom Viridiplantae; phylum Streptophyta; class Pinopsida; order Pinales; family Pinaceae; genus Pseudotsuga; species Pseudotsuga menziesii. The sequence goes on along the minus strand of LPNX010729543.1, from coordinate 749,220 downwards.
TTCTAAGTTGGATTATGAATTAATGACATGTTTACTGAATAAATTTTGGAAGACCTAGATTTGTTGCTTAAAAGTGTAGGTTATGAAGGATAAAAGCTTGCGAGAATTACAAAATATTGAAGATGATCAAAGCAAAGTTGAAGAACATCACGAGGGATGTAGAAGAAAGAAATAAGAACTTAACGGTAAATGAACAAAAAACCTTGGATGAATATGTAACACCGACGATGATGTTACTTCTAAGGGGGAAAGTATATAACATCCCCTCAGAGAGCGACTGAAAAACATGAAGTGTAAGTAAAAAGAAACTGTAAGTACAAACACTAGCTTTATCAAAATTTGGATGAAATTGGTAATGTTAAGCGGCTGAAAGTGTTGAACAATTAAAACGATATTGGAGATGAATACACTAGGGGGAGAGAATGTTTGTCTAGGGAATTGATGACATTGATGAAAGGTGTCATCTTTGTGTCATTGATGAATAGGTATTCACTTGATATTATGATTAAAGTAAAAAAATTTAGTCGCATGCAAATATGGAACCCCTATTAGCAGGAAGCTTTTAGCGCTAGATACTCCTAAATGAATTTAGGTGACTACCCTAAGTTTTAATATTGCCTATCTTGATTTTGGAAATCATGCCAAGGAAGATCCATAATGACACTACAAGAAAAATAAGTTAAAGTTAGTCCTATTTTATTGCCTTTAGAAAATAGTATTTTAAGGATTTATGAGTATTACTCAATTAATCATGTATAGTTCTCTATTATATATTTCTTTACCATAGAAAATGGATTTTAAGATTATGAGTATGGCTTAATTAAACAATTATAGTGCTTTATTGTATATAATATATATAAATATATACATTAAACATATNATATATATATATATATATATATATATATATATATATATATTTTATAGAATGTGTTGAGGAACACCTCACCAAAAAACAGAGAAACGTGGAGTGTAATCACTGCCACTTGGAATCTTCTAAAGAAGAAGTTTTTCCTTTTAAGAGCTCGCTGGGATGGGAACTAGTAGCAGTGGAATATTTTCTAAAAGAGGGTGTGAGCCTCATTATCCTTTATCGAGGAGATATCCAACGAGTCTTAATCCAATTGATGACATATGCGTTTCTCTGATGCAATGGAAGAGGTCTTTGTTTGCATGGATAACCAGATTGCATTGGACGCGTACGAATTAATTGTTCCAGCTCTTGATGCCGACGACTTAGTTATTCCAAGACTCTAAGTATGATGCATTCAAACCCCTAGTAGATTCAGTATGTAAGGGATAGAACTCCTATATTTTGCTTTGATGAATAGATCTCGATAGAAATCATAAGATGCCTGCGATTTCTGTTGAGTGTATTTTGGGATCTGAATATATAAGTTATGCCTGCAGTGCATTGTGATATGAATAGATAGATTATGCATGCCAGTTTGTAATAAATCTGAAGGCTGCAAAATTCTAGCATTTGATTTTATCGACGATTTTGATCAAGCATTTGGTTGTTATGGTATTGCATGCGATTTTGTAAAAAATATGAAGGATCCTGCATTTCTCTTTTTGTTCACTACGATTGATCAGTGTCCACATTTGGATAGATATATTTCATAGATATCTACGGTGCTGATTGTTGATTCTACATTTTAATACTACAGATAAATCCTATGATTGGGAGGAAAGTCATAGACACGCTTTTAGTCGCCCAACCTAAAGTTGCATTAAAGAAGTACCTATAATGTTTAATTGTGTTTATAGAATTATTATGTAGCTTAAATGTCTTATAACACTAATGTGTATATTGAGTGTTGGTTGCAGAATCTATGACTCGATGATGGAAAGGCATTGGGATGGCTCTTGAAAGACAGTGTATAGTAAATTAGTTGTTTATGAGCATACATTTTTAACTAGTTTTCTTTTATTATCTAGGGCATATCTAACTTTGTTGTTTACTCCATTTAGGAGACCCATGTCTCATCTCTGATGGTTACGCTCAAGAAATCAAGTTCATAGTGTATCACCTTGTTGTGGAAAGTGATTAACTACGTTTAGAAGACATGGCTAATGTGTAACTGATAGGTCATGTAAATGATATTCGTGCGACTAATGTAACGATTGTATCTCATTGCAATCTTCAATAATATTTGCTTATGCTAGATTAGTATTAGAGTGATTTCTTAATTATAAAAGAATGGTTATAGATAAGTAAATTTTAGTTTAATTTGGTCTAATTTAAATGTACATATAAAGAAAAAACTTATGCTGCCATTGGTAGAATCTATTCAGGATGTTTTTGGGGTATGTTACATGTATTGATTTGGGTTTTCTTATTTTGGGGTTTTTAGGGCATGGGTGGATCTCATGATATCGAGAACAATGTGCTACATTTTTTTCTCACCAAGATGTATGACATGGTGGAAAATAGATCCATGGGCTCGGTTGTGACTACAGGAACCCCTAGAATAACAATTTCATTGTATGAAATCCTTAGAACTTGAACAATACTTACTCCCAAGTACTTAGAGCACACCAGTTCTCCAACTTTGTGAGACAACTCAGTATATATGTAAGTATGAAATATTGCCTCCAGCCTTTGAATGCTTTTCATTTTTTGATTGTGCTTAACAGGGGTTTTGGTAGTTGTTAAACATGTGGGTCAATTTTAAATTATGAATTTAGGCCCTGTATTGTTATGCCTCTTAGACCATAAACATTGTCAAGTACAACCACAAACCTACTCCCTTCCCTACTCTGAGGTGAGGACATCCTTGGAGTGTAAGCGCTGGAAAACCATCCATCTATTCTATCTAATGAAGCTATGTGTTCTATTTGAGGAAGGTCTTATCTGTGTATAGGTATAGATAGAAGTCATGAGTGCATACAACCACCCATCCATACATACCCCTACTTGCAAAATCCTTTCTCTAACACCCCATGCATACATACCTTTCCACTCAAGACCTTACCTGCGTATAGGAAAATAAGGGTCGAGAAGAATAAATTAATTTCATATCTTGTGAAAGAAAGTAGTGTAAGAAGATTTACTCTTTAGGCATACTCTTTTCGTATTAAAAACTTCATCGGGAATCCCTTATCTTATTAAATATTGAGGTGAGTCATTGTAGGAGTGAAAGTCCCCCAAAAATGTAAGTCATTGAGTTATGGTAGGTTATGATTCTTGGTCATCCATAAAGGAATAACAATTAGGTTAGCTCACAATGTCACTAGAAAATTATCTAAGTGCGTAAGGTCAATTTTAAGTACATAACTCCAGATGGCATAAAACTATCATGTTTTCTCTAGATGGCATAAAACTATCATATCTCCAGATGGCAATATACTATTCAAAGCTAACAAATATATTTTGGGTATTAGACAGTCATTTGTATCATGGCTATGCATTGTACAAGCTCTATATCCTTCAAAAAAGATACAATAAAAAATTGACACAGAAGGATTTGCAGCTGATGGCATCATATGTATTGCTGGCCGCCATTTCTTTTATGCCATATGATCACAAGCATGGAGCTTACCATTTTGAACTTGAGAATCAAAAGGGGAGGAGTTGAAGATGGCTAGTATTATGGGATTTAGTTTGGATCCTAAAAATGACACCAAAGAAATGGTATGGTATTCAAAACAAGGGCTTGAGTATGATGATGTATGACATGTTTGCTTATGTATACTTCTTTCTAATATTTTTAGACTTATTCCATTTTGTCTTCTAATATATGTATTTGGTTTCTGTAGTTATCATGCCCAACACTTATTTCTGAATTGGTAAGTATAATATCTAAATATCGAGCTTCTTAAGAATTTTAAGAATCAAATTGAAAGGCCTTTTCTTTAAGTTGCTGAGAAGTCAGAGCACCCCTATTCTACTATGCGCTCTCTGCTTGATTTTTGTGTTTTAACATGCTACACAATTTTGATTATAATGTAATGAAATTTGGAAACCATGCCTTTGGTTAATGTATTTTTTTTGGGTGTAACTGGTGTCTTCATTGTGTGTCAGGTTTCCAATGGTGTCATGATATATGTTCCATAAGAAGTGAAGGATTTGTATCATCTACTGGAAAATGGTTTCCACCATTTAGATCTTGCTGAAAATGTTCAACCACTGCTAGGAAAGCTCTCTAAACTTAGTCACAAGTTGTCTTCAGCTTCTCCTGTCCCAGCAATGCAGTTGGAGCAGTACATTCCTGCTTTAGAAAGGCTAACTACTTTGAGAGTGTTACAACAGGTGAGATTTAGTACTTACTCTCCTTTGGTCATTCTTTTTACTATTTTGTGGTATCAGAACTTTTTATTTGTAAATGTGGACAAAATTTTAGAGTACACAACTTAGAGAATTTATGGGAGTAATTCTTACATAATTTAGTTCATTCTTTTGTATTAAATTATGGGGTGACAACTGACGCTTTGATTTATTTATTTTCCTTGGTGTTGGAAGTTTTATATAGTTATCATCTGTCTACTAAAAAGAACAACTGGATGTTCCAGGTATCACAAGTGTATCAAACAATGAAAATCACAACCCTTGCAAAGATGATATCATTTTATGATTTCTCTGTTTTATATAATCTTAGTGAGGATGTTGTGAAGTACAATTTCTTATAGCTGAATATTAACCATTTAAAAAGCATCGTACTGTTTTGCAGTGAGGTGAAGAAATTTATTTTTCTAGTTTTCTTTATATTGAATACTAAATCAAGCTTCCCCTTTGAGGATGATGATTCTGTGCATGGAGTGTTTTTGAGAGTGAGGAATCTACTTGGTGTATTAATTAATGTAGGACCTCGAGTCAGACAAGATTCGAAATAATTTAATTATTCTTGTGAAGCACTTAAACAAGACTAGAAGCCTCGTAAATTTTCCTTTTGCTGAAAAAGTAACTAAAAATCCTCAACACTTCCCAGTATTGCTTGAGATCATAGAGAAAGAGCATATAAAGTTGCTTTCTTGCAAAGTATTGATTGAGAGGCACAAAGAGGAGCAAGAGTGAAAATTGCTTGAAATGGAATGTACCATATTAGTTTTTTTTAGCTATGTGGCTATTGCATATTGTAGATCACTGGAGTCTCGTAGTGTCTTGGGATAAATTTGTTTGCTTTCGCCGGTATTGAGAAGGAACAAGAAGAAGAGTCCAAGAGATTGAAGCAACAAAGAACAACGGAAGAAGCAGAACATAAAAGAATTGCATCCGAGTATACAAAGAGAGAAGAGCAGAGAATTCAAAGGGAGATTGAAGAGAAGGAATTGGAAGAAGCTCAAGCTTTTCTTCAAGATGTTGAGAGAAGGAGAGGGAAATAGGGAAAAAAACAAGTTATTGAAGGGGTATGGAATATTGACATATATGTCTAATTTACTATGGTTCTGTTCAAGCTCTTGCAAATTTTAGTTTTTTAAGTTGTAGAGGAATTCTATGCCTGAAGGACACTTATGCTATTATTCCTTATGATTATTTTCTCACAGAAAAATGTTATGTAGAAGATACTCATGCAACAAGGTCTTTATGAGCAACTTAAGGAAAGGTAGGACATGGAACACAAACTATAGAAACTAGCAAAAACCATGGATTACCTAGAAAGGGCCAAAAGAGAAGAAGAATCCCCCACTATTGAAGCAACATATCTAAATCACTTGGTAGATGATGAAATATTCTTCACACGGGGACAATAGGTGAGCATGATCTTGACCCTCTTTTTCCTAGTTGGATGTTCAAGCAATTGAAATTGCATGCAGATTCCATTAAGCGAGCAATATTAGTTTTAGAATGGATTATTTAAATAGGGCTTATGAAAATTCTTGCAATTAAGCAGTTATACGTTTTAATTGTATATCTCCACCCATCTCTTGCTAAAATCGTACTTCTACAATAACAACAAGCAATTGAACAAAATTGACAACAGCATGTTGCAGATCTTTTGGAGAAGACTAGGCTTACATGAATGTTGAATGAAAAGCTAGGGTTTTGCATTTTTTAATAGATATTTTTGGGTCTTGCATCCACTATTTTGCTTACTGTAACTGAGTTATTTGGTTTGTTTTGGTAATGCAGAATATATTTCAAAATTTGGTTTGTTTTGGTAATGTAGAATATCTAGGAGGTAAAAATTTAGTGTTGTTGGAGATAAAGTCCAGTTCTTGAGATTTAGTAGTTTGTCTACGTTTATTTGATAAGGTTGTTTCTTTGAATATCTCTTTTTATCTGGTGACTCCACGAAGGAACGAAGCCTTGTTCTTGAAGATTTTAAGGTGGACTTGTTGTTTGTAGAAGTGAGGACATCCAACATACTTGAAGACATTTGAAACCTTGCTCGAAAACTCCACTAGTACTGAAATGAGGTATGATGGTTATATGTTTTTCAAATTCCATATCAGTTTGTCACATTGAATATTGAAGTTAAAAAGTATGACATTTTTAGAAGAATCATGGATTAAAGAATGGTTCAATCCATTAGATTTCTTGGGTATCCCAAGGAATATGAATAAATTCTTTGTTCCATATTGGGACAATCACATTCTGTTGATGTATTTGTAACTTTGAAATGTATTCACTTGTATATTTTATGTATTGTACCTTGATGTTTATTCTGGGAAATATTTGTAATATAATTTGAGTCATGTCATGCCCCAATGTTCCTATCAGGAGATTCAATAATGTAAAAAATTCATGTAAAGTCATTGTGGGTGACCCTCCTATTGATCAAGGGTTAAAGTCCCCATAGTTGTGGGGACCTAGGGTTATTAGACTCTCCTAGATAATTCGGCCCTAGTGAGTTAATGTCAAGTCGGGTCATTAGTACCCCAATTGTGGTTACTTGAGCCTACATAACAGAGTTAAAGGTTAAGTGAATGCAAGAATATAAATAGAGAGTGAGACTCTCTATTTATTATTACACACACACACTAACTCAATGGGGCGCATGAGTGAGAGAGAAGAAGTTTGGATCAGAGAGAGAGACTACTGCTGTCGGAGACCATCTTTATGTTTTCGGGTTTTACTTTTGCTATTAGTGCTCATTCTATCTCTGAGGAAGTTGCAGGGTTTTCTCCTTTACGGTTTCCTTGAGGAAAATTCTTTGTGTCTATTGTCTCTTGTGTTTATTGTTGTGCATTTTATTCTCTCAGATAAGATCCTAGATCATATTGCTTAAATGATAAAAATCTAACATGGTATCAAAGCTAACTTGAGAAGAAGACATTGTGCAACTTCAGAAGCTAGGGCTTCTTAATTTTTGGGTCTCTCTCCACAATCCATCAACAAAAGTATGCTAGGCTGAGTCTCCATTGAAGGGAACATCTTTCTGTCGAAGCAAAATTCGATTCCAGGCATTTTTTATTTTTGGTGCGGGAAATTAGGGCTTTTTACAGAAGAAGAATTTTTAAGTGATCTCGGCATAGGATTTATCTCCTCATCAAAATCAAATTTTAGAGACCTGGGTCGATATATTTGGTTGGGTGTAACTTCGATAAAGTCAAACCCTAGTTTGACCCACGTTTGACCCCAAGCTGGAAAAATCCTAAATACTAAAATTGATAAGTTTTGGTAAATTCGCTATATCTCAGGATTGCAGAAGTCTCAGGGGCCAAAACATTCACAGGTCTAAGACAAAATCCTGATGTACACTATTTCAAAGTTTCATCCCTAGATTCACTATATTCTAGGAGGTATGATTCCTCCAAGTTAGGGTTCCAGGAATCATCCCTAAACAGGACACCTGGGGAGAATTTCTATATCTAGGGATACGAAGGTCCAAATGAAATTTATCAAGATGTTCCAAAACGGGCATGGTATTTACTTTCTGTGGTCAAAGTTTCATACCCTGAAGATGAAAAAGTGACACATAGCAGTCTGTACAACTTCGCTATGCTGAATCGTCCTTAAACAGGACACCTTGGGAAAACGCTCATAAGTCCCAATTGGTGAAACCAATTCTAATGAAACCTATGGTTTTGGAACAAGGACAAATGATGATACCAGATTAATAAATTTCAGACATAGAGGAGCAACAATTTCAGATATACCGTAGAAACAGTATCAGGAATTTCTACAGAAAAAATTGGTAAACTAGGGCTTCCTGTTCCGGGAGCGTCCCTCCACTATTTGCAGAAAATGAGTACATTGGAAATATCACCTTGAAGATGTCTATCTTTCTATCCAATTAGATCTGAAAGATTCCAAGTTTTTAAAATTAGGGTTTCTCTGACAAACCCTAGATCGGCCAACTCCATAACCAGGATAGACACCTCAAATCGATAAGATCTAATATTTTGCTATTTTCATTTGAGGTTCTCATTCAAACTTATCTATCACATCAGCTTGATGATAATCTTAGTGAAGTTGACAACTTCCAAGCATAAAAGTATATGATCTCTCTGAAGAAAATGAATTGAACACCTACATAAGTAGAGAGGTTCTAGTTCCAGAGGGAGATGATGCTAAAAGCCTTACACCAGAAGAACTTGGTCAAGGCCAAGAAGGTCATTGCTGATTCAATTATGGATCACCTTTTACCACAAGTATATTCCCTAAAGACACTGAAAGAGATGTTTGATTCCTTGACCAAGATATTTGAAGGGAAGAACATAAATTGGAATAAGACTTTGAGAAAATAGTTGAAGACTGTGAAGATTCAAAATGCAAAGACCATACAGACATACTTTACGAGGGTCTCTCAAATCAAAGAACAACTTGTAGCAGTAGAAGAAAAAGTGGAGAATGCAAAAGTGGTGATAGCCACCTTGAATGGCCTCCCAAGATCATGGGATTCATTCATGCGAGGAATGTGTGCCAGAAGGAAGTGATTACTTTTAGCAGACTCTGGGAAGAAGAAGAAGCTCGACTCATAATAAGAGAAGAGAAGATGGGAGCAACTGAAGATCAAGCTCTCACCATCCAAAGAATATCCCTCAAGCAATGAGGAATATGAAGGACTCAACTCTTGAAGAAACTCTTATCCATATTAGAATTTGGATAAGAAATGATGAATGAAGAAGATGATGAAGCTGAAGGCTCAAGAAGGAGTATACCCACAAAACAAATAAATATAAGTATTCAATTGTCATTTCATGATATTGTTTTGTTATTCATTTGTTTACATTCAGTTGATGTATTATGCATGATAGAATGTTTGCATTAATGACAGTATACTACTAATATGCATGTAATGGGTAAGTATCTCACGGTTCTATACAACTCTCCATTGCTATTTATTTAGAATGAAACCTCTTTGCTGACATATTGGATTAGTGCAGAATCTCAATGTTGTCCTGGTAGAGATGGAAGGCATCTAGAAAGTTTCCGTGACATATGGATGAATGTTGTATTGGCTAATATAGTTGCATGATTATATCTTTATGCATAATAATTTACCATTATGAAATTTTTCTAATCATACAACTAGTGCATTTGACTTGTAGGAAAGACCGCATACAATCGCCTTCAAGAAAAGAAGGATGAGACTTGTTCCGAAGAACAAGTGATGACAGTTCAAGATTCACTCTAATAATACAAAATGAAGAATGATGTCTAGGATGCAGCATCAAGACCTGAAGGGAAGTTCGTATTTTTGTCATGCAGTAGATGGAATCATCGTGGGATACAAGGCAGGATTCGTAGCACGAGGCTTCTCATGGAAAGAAGGAGTATACTACGAAGAGATATTTGCAGCCACTAGAAGTTAAGACACATGAAAGGAAGAATCATGTGTGCGAATGAAAGAAGGCTTTGTATGAGCTCAAAAGACACCCATGGGATAGCACATACATGAGGATCTTGAAGATCACCTAGAGTGATGAAGATATTAACCTTTGCTACAAGGTTGAAGATGAAAACCTATAGAGGATGACAAGCTCACAAAAGGGTGCGAGAAGAAATTTTGAAAAGGTTCAAGATAGAGTATCTTGGTATCCAGTGACCCTAGATAGATACAAAGAATATTAGTAGTAGAGGAATCTACTTGTCATTCCTGTACAGAATGTTTCAGTGCATAGAGTACGAAAGACAGAGGGAGTGGCTGCAGAAGATCCTGAGGTTCGACATGGTATGACAGGATGGACAGCTTACTGATGGCTCTAGGGTTTACTGAGAGTAAAGTGGATTCCAACCTTTTCTTCAAGGTTGAAGGTGGAAGACCGGTGATGCTCCTGTTATATGTCGATGACTTGTTCCTGATAGAAAAGAGGAACTCATTGAAGTTGCAAGAAGAAGCTTGCTGCCGAGTTCGAGATGAAGGAATTGGGTATGGTGCACTATTTTCTAGGCATGGAGGTGTGGCAGAATGCAAATGGAATTTCCCTTGGACAAGGGAAGTATGTAGTAGAGATCCCGAAGAGATTCGGGATGATGGACTGCAAGGCCATGACCACACCTATGGCATCAAACTTGATGCTATTGAGTGATGCTTCATTAGAAGCGGTTGATGCTATGATGTATCATCAGATGATTGGGTCCTTGATGTACCTGATGAATACAAGACCATATATTTTATTTTCTATGAACACCTTGAGCCAGTTCCTGACAAATCCTAGACATGTTCACTTGATTGCTGCAAAGCATATTCTGAGGTACCTGAAGGGTACAGTTGATTATGGGCTCAAGTATGAGGTGAATCAGAAGATTAACCTGAAAGGTTATATTCATTTAGATTGGATAAATAGTGCCATCGATAGGAAGAGCACTTTAGGGTGTTGCTTCAGTATGGGATCATGTATGATCTCTTTGTTTAGCAGGAAACAGTCTTGCATGGCACTGAGTATAACTGAAGTAGAGTATGTCGCAACTTGTTCAGCTAGTTGTGAGGTAGTATGGCTGAGGAAGCTACTGTCTTATTTATTTGATCTCCGGTTGGATGTTACTTGTATATATTGTGACAACCAGAGTTGTGTGAAGTTGTTTGAGAATTCGGTGTTCCATGACAAGTCGAAGCATATCAAGATCAAATATCACTATATCAAGGATATGGTGCAGAGGGGAGTAGTGAAACTCCAGTATGTTGCGATGCACGAATAGATAGCTGATGTGTTGACTAAGCCATTAGCCAGAGTGAAGTTTGATTACTTTAGGGAGAATCTTGGTGTTCTCCAGATCAAGGTTCCCTCCAAGGGGAAGTGATGAGTCCATGAGCCATTCCAACATGGTGAGAGGATTGCTTCCTTCCATGGTCAGATGTAAGGGCTGAGCCATTCTGTCATGGTGAGAGGATTGGTTCCTTCCATGGTTAGATGTGAGTGCTGAGCCATTCTGATGTGATTGAGGGATGTGTTCCCACATGATCAGATATAAATGTTGAATGTCATTCTCTAAATGGAGGCACCTGGTCAGTTACTAGGAATACTCAGCCTAGAGTTGAGAGCCATTCTGATGTGATTGAGGGATGTGTTCCCACATGATCAGATACAAGCATTGAATGCCATTCTCTGAATGGAGGCACCTTGTCAGTTACTAGGAATACTCAGCCTAGAGATGAGGGCCATTCTGATCTAATTGAGGAATGTGTTCCCACATGATCAAATATAAGTGTTGAAGGCCATTCTCTAGGAGAATGGAGGCGAGGCACCTGTTCAATTACCAAGAATCCTCAGCCTAGGGATGAGAGCCATTCTGATGTGATTGTGGGATTGGTTCCCAAATATTTAGATGTAAGTGCAGATCCTTTTCACATATGATAGTAGGTGTGTCCTATCATGCTGGTGATTGTAAGTGCTGAGCCTTTTCACAGATAGTAGTAGGTGTGTCCTACCATGCTGGTGATTGTAAGTGTTGTGCCTTTCCACAGATGGTAGTAGGTGTGTCCTATCATGCTGGTGGTTGTAACTGCTGAGCCTTTCCATAGATGATAGTAGGCATGTCCTATCATGCTAGTGGTTGTGAGTGATGTGTCTTTTCATAGATGGTAGTAGGTGCAACGTCCTACCATGCTGGTGATTGTAAGTGCAGTGCCTTTTCACATATGATAGTAGGTGTGTCATATCATGCTAGTGAATGTAAGTTCTAGGCCTTTCTGACATGGTTCTTGGATGTGTTCCTCCCATGGTCAGATGTGAGTGCTCGGCGTGCCTTTCTGACATGGTGTTGGATGTGTTCCTCTCATGGTCAAATGTAAGTGCTGGGCAGGTCATTCTGACTTAGGGTCAGATATAAGCACTAAATAAGACCTACACGGAGGATAGGCCTACAACTAGCATGAAAAAGGGCTGGCTCTATAGAACTTCCTATGATGGGAAGAATCAAGAGATAGCACTAGTGATGATCCAGATTGAGTGATGATCCAGATCCAGTGATGATGATCCAACAACGATGATCTAGATTGAGTGATGATTCATATCCAGTTATGATGTTCCAGTAATGATGATCCATATTGAGTGATGATCCAGATCCAGATGAAGATGACTTGAAGATGAATATTACGAGAACTCGATGATGATCCAGATGATACAGAGAAGAAGATCTGTGCTGATAAATTGTGTCAAGAGAATACCTTCCTAGTTAAGAGGGATTGTTGATGTATTTGTAACTTCAGAATGTATTCACCTGTATATTTTATGTATTGTGCCCCAATGTTTATTCCATGATGTATCTGTAATATAATTTGAGTCATGTCATGCCTCGATGTTCCTATAGAGAGATTTAATAATGTAAACAAGTCATGTAAAGTCATTGTGGGTAACCCTCCTATTGATCAAGGGTTAAAGTCTCCACAGTTGTGGGGCCCTAAGGTTATTAGAATATCCTAGAGAATTCGGCGCTAGTGAGTTATTGTCAAGTCAGGTCATTAGTACCCCAGTTGTGGTTACTCGAACCTACATAAATGAGTTAGGATTACTCGAGCCTACATAACAAAGTTAAAGGTTAAGTGAATGAAAGAATATAAATAGAGAGTGAGACTCTCTATTTATTATTGCACACACACACTCACTCGCTGGGGCGCATGAGTGAGAGAGAAAGAAGCTAGGATCAGAGAGAGAGAGACTAATTCTATCGGAGATCATCTTTATGTTTTTGGGTTTTACTTTTTCTATTGGTGCTCATTCTATCTCTGAGGAAGTTGCGGGGCTTTATCCTTTATGGTTTCCCTGAGGAAAATTCTTTGTGTGTCTTGTCTCTTGTGTTTCTTTTTGTGCATGTTATTCTCTCAGATAAGATCCTAGATCATATTGCTTAAATGATAAAAATATAACACATTCAAAACTTCTCAAAACATGTTGACTAAGTTGTACTAATTGTTACATCTTTCATTGATTTTATTTCAAGATTCAATGTTTCCCATGAGGATGTTATGATGAAAATGTTTGTGTGTTCCTTGGAAGATGATGCATTAGATTGGTTTTATGCCCCACATTGGGGGAGATATGCCAATGATGGAATAGGTTGAGAATGGTTGTGAGGGAGAGCTTAGATGATTGTAGTCCAAGGGATATATTTTTGACTTGGGTTTGATCAAGGAATTTTGTAGGAATTAGGAAGTTAGCTACGTCGAACATCTTGAAGGATCACAATTTGCACATGTTTTGGTTGATATTTATTATAGTTTGAGAAAGAAGTTTCATAATTTGATTCTTGTACATGACAACCCATTAAAGGATCTATTGGATGAAAATTAATGAGAAATATATTAATCTATCACAGTAATATAGGGACTAAAACAAAGTCTCATAAGATATTTCAGACAATTAAGCATGAAAATGGTATAATGGTGCTGCAATAGGAGTAGCAGCTCTGTATAATCAATAAATAATGAGTAATACAATACAACGGTCATCCAAGGTGCATGAATTCCAAGACAATTCAAATACTCAATGAGGTCGTTCGAATTGCATGGATATGTGTAGCTTAACTCAATGTTAGCCACACTCAGCACACATAGTTAACCACTAAGCTAATCAATAACTGACTCTCAACTAAGTCCTAACTAAAGCAGAGTGCAATAGATGACTGAGTCTAACTGAAAGTGACTCATCACATGTAACTGCATGTCCAAGTGAAGGAGGTAGCGCATCCATAACTCCCAGTAGCTCTGATGGAGTTAACTGAAGTAAACATGTCATTAGAAATGGTTATAGGCGCCTTTGTTAGATCCATTTCATAAATAATGACAAAAAATAATCAAATAATGAATGGAGGCTACTTCACAACTCAACTTAACTGATTGTAACAATCAGTTAGCAATTAGGTGCATTTATGACACTCAGATCACCCCAGAAATGCTCCCTGTTTGAAGGAGGAAGCCCAGTTAGCCTCCCCTGATTGAAGGAGAAGGCTTAGTTGTCCTACTTGACTGAAGAAGGGAATTGGTGAGCTAATGCTGATGTCATAGTGTGTTCATATGATGCCAAGTAAGTCAATTAAACTTAGGATAGTGGTTAAATAGGCCAAAATTGACCAAATAAGTGTGCATGTTGGGTAAATGACTCCAACACCCCCCCTTAATCTATACTCAGGAGGAGTAAAAAAAATGCATGAAATTCTAGGGCCCCGACAACAAAGTCCATAGGTCACCCTATACAATAAAGTAATTGCTTAACATAACCAAGGAAATGGGAAAAACCTCATGGGAAAAATACCTCCCCCCCCCCTTTCAAACTAAGCAGTAAATCAAGAAATTTTTGGTTCTTCTATGCAGCAGCATCCTGATACTATGCATGTGAACCTATGAATCCAAACTAAATGAATATGTCTAGAGGAATATTATTCTTTGGAAGAATAAGAATGTGTTCAAATGAATCAGGAACATAGATAGCTGCAACATGAAAATTGGACCCATGTAGAGCAACTAAAATCAACTGATAAGAGAGAAAAAGTGCTTGAGGATTCAAACCATGTGTGGAACACTCAAGAAGCTGATATGTTGTAGCATTGAACATCAAACCATGAGTGGTAAAATAATCTCGAATTATTAGGAGCAAGTGTCCAAGCGGATGCAGAATGTCTTCCTCTTTATTAGTTTTGTGAGGAGATGAGCATGTGACCAAAGGTAGAGAAGCCCTAGGAATGTGGAGAGCAAATGATTGAGCTCCATAATATGATATAGTTTCAGAAATAGCTAATGATTCAAAAAATAAATATCAGCAACCTCATAAGAGGAAACTAACACCAAATCCCTAGGAGAAAATTTGAAGAAGAATTGCGATACTTGATTTTTCACACCAAAATTGGTGAGAGAAGCTTCAAGCAGTACTAAAATCTCTTGGAATATAAAATTCAAACCAGTTAATATCAGACAAGATATAAATGAGATCATATCAGATCCAAATAAGTTCATATCATATCCAAAGGTGTGGAATGAAATCAACCCCAGTAGCATTTTTGAAAGAGACTTGCAGTACTTGTTTCTTCACAAAATTAATGAGAACAGCTACAAGTAGTACTGAAAGCTTGTCTTTTTCTTCAAAATTCTGAATTTTGGTGCATGCAATCCTGCAGGAATTTGCTGGAAGATCCAGATCATGGGGAGAGAATTGATCACTCTTGTAATCTGATATTTTTTCCAAAATATCCAAGGTGTTACATATTTTCACACCAACTACAACATTAGAGGGAGAAAAATCAAATTTCTCTTCACTTTCGGAAGCAATTACTGGCAAATTTTGCACATAATTCAAAGGAAAATCACTGGTGAATGTTTGCATGGAAGTGCAGCATTGTTTTTCTTCAATATCAAAGATTCAAATGTCTTGTTATGTTTCGACCATATGAGGAGATGAGATATTAGAGATCTCACAAACTTCTGGAGCATCAGGAGAAGGAGTCACTGCAAGGAGACTTTCTTCAATTCGAATTGACCATGTAGAACATTCTGCTTCTTCTTCATCTTGAACAACTTCATCAGAGAGAGTAGAGGCTGAGAATTTTGAGTAAAGAACTCTTCTGGTGTTGGATGTGATCTCCAAAGTTCTATTATGATCCTCATTGTGCTTGCCAAGGTTATGTCCAATTTTGTCCAGAGATCCTTTGGGTATTCAGCAGAACCAATAAGGTAGCGCAAGCTAGGAGAAAGGGCCAAACATATTCCTCCAAAATATCTATCACCGTCATTTATCCAGTCATTCTCATTCTCATAAGACTCTTTGTCAATTCCAATAGACACCTCATAGAGACCTTGTCTCTTCATAGATGCAATCATCTTCAACTTCCATTCTGAATAGCTTGTGAATGGGGTGAGAAGAGGGACTGATGAGTCCATTCAAAGTTGTAATTGCAAAAACACAAAAATTCACTGTAAGGTTGAACAGCATGCACATTTCAGGTTTTCATCACACCCAGCATAATTGATCAAGCAAGCTTGATCAACAATTCCTTAACTTGGGGTATTAAGTGGTAAACCTTTGGCTTCTGGTGCAGTGCTGGAATTTGAGATTTTGCTCAATTTTTCATGCAAGATCAATTAAAAACGATGTTTTTGAAGAGAATGAGCTTCATCCCGCCATTTGATCTGATACCATATTAATATGTCACGGTAATATATGGACTAAAACACAATCTCATAAGAGATTTTAGACAATTAAGCATGAAAATGGGATAATGGTGCTGCAATAGGAGTAGCAGCTCTGTATAATCAATAAAGAATGAGTAATACAATACAATGGTCATGCAATGTGCATGAATGCCAATACAATTGGAATACTCAAGGAGGTCATTCGAAATGCATGGATGTGTGTAGCTTAACTCAATGTCAGACACAATCAGCACACATAGTTAACCACTAAGCTAATCAATAACTGACTCTCAACTAAGTCCTAATTGAAGCGGAGTGCAATAGATGACTAATTCTAACTGAAAGTGAGTCATCACATGTAACTACATGTCCAACTGAAGGAGGTAGCGCATCCATAACTCCAAGTAGCCCTTATGGAGTTAACTGAAGTAAACATGTCATCATAAGTGGTTGTAGGAGCATGTGTTAGCTCCATTTCATAAATAATGGGATATTCCGGAGATTATGCCAGTGTCATTTCTTCCATCGGATCTTTCCTAAAACGGTCCCTTTGGAATAGATATGCATATCAGTAATTTATATACAAGCAGTAAAGACATATTAATGTGCCAACGGCTATCAAGCCGTGGAGAAATCAATATTTTCCTTTAAAAAGGGACTTTTCTACATTTGCAAGGGGCATGTTGTCTATGAGGAGTGATCTCTGCTTATACCATAGAGAGAACACTAGCTGGCGAAGTGTGAGGGCACTGCGCGGGATCTAGGGGGGTTGGTTTTCGTTGCAGAAAGAAGAACCCTAAGCTGTGAGAGATTGATATGCATTTTCTCTCATATTCTCTTCTCTTGTTATGAGTCAAACTTATTCTTATGTGCATTATTCCCAGAGTTAGATGAAACTTATCAACTTCCTTCTAGCACATATTCCTTGAATGAATGAATCCCATGGTATTTAGAGACCATTTAATGTGTTAATAACAATATCTCCTTTTACATTCTCTTCGACTACTTCAAGTTGTTCCTTGATCTGAGCTACCCTTTGGAACTAGGATTGCATGGTCTCTGAGTTTTGTATTTTCACATTCTTTCGTTGGTTCCTCAATGTCATCTTTTGGTTGACATTCTTTCCTTCTAACATCTTAGTCAAAGAATCAAAAAATTCCTTCGATGTATTCAAGGATGACACATGGGCGATGAGATGCTCCTTAGTAGAATACAATAAAAAAAATTGACTTTTAGGGGTGGTTGTATCCCTCCTCCAAAAGTCACTTTTGGGGGTCGTTTTGGATTTGGAGGCGGTCTTTACAAAACCTCCCTTGATAGCATCGACGCTAAAAGTTTTTACTTTTTGGGGCAGTTCTGGAAGAGATCAAAACCACCCCTAAAAGTGACTTTTGGGGGCAATTCTAACCCCCCCACCCCCAAAGTTACTTTTAAGGGAGGTTATAAACCCCCCCTAAAAGTATTTATAAACCTTTTGGGGAGGCTATAAACCCCCCTCATAGGTACCTACAGGGGTAGTTCAAAACCCCCCTTAAAAGTATTTATTACAAAACTTTGGGGGAATTTTTAAACCCCCCTCGTAGGTACCTACGGAGGTGGTTCAAACCCCCCTAAAACGTGCCTAAAACTCTTTACAAACCTTTGGGGGTGGTTATAAACCCTCCTTGTAGGTACCTATGGAGGCAGTTCGAAACCCCCGCTAAAACTCTTTACAAACCTTTGAGGGTGGTTATAAACCCCCCTCGTAGGTACCTATGGAGACAGCTTGAAACCCCCCCTAAAACTCTTTACAAACCTCTGGGGGCGGTTATGAACCCCTCTCATATAAACCTACAGGGGGGGTTTTGAACCCCACTTTTTGTAACATACAAGGGCGATTTTGAACCCCCCTCATAGTGAAATATGAATTAAGTTTAGAACCCCCCTCGTAGTGACATATGAATTCATTTTAGAACCCCCATTGTAGCCATAATAAATCATAATAAAATATATTTTATTTAAAACATTAATATTGCAATAGCATTAGGGAACAAAGGAATCGAACTTTCAACCTCCTACTTGTAAAGCAGGCACTCTACCATTGATCTATAACCCTTTAAGAACTGGGTAAAAGGACAATATTAACACCAAGATTGCATCATTTGTAATTTGAAGAAAAGACTAATAATCCCAACATTGTTTTTGACTCGAGAGACCTAAGAAAGTAGTCTGAATGGCTCTGACCTTATTTAGATATATGCTAACCACTTCAAATCCTATGGCTCTTGCCTTCTTTAAATATATGCTAACCACTTCAAATCCTATGATGTAATCAAGATAATGTTGATGTATCCTTGTAAATTCACATTTATACTTTGAAACATATAATTATTGACCTCAAGTTGGCAGTTAAAAAGAAGAATATTATGCCATGTAGGCAGACATTCGGTTTTCTTGATTATGATCATGCCATTGTACAACACACAAAGTAACAACAAATAAATGCATTTTGGAGATCTGTAGATTTGAATCTTATGTTGTTTTCTGACAAAACGTTGTATAGAATTTTACCTTTTGTGTAGCGGGATTAAGCTAGGAAGAATAGGGGACTAGTGCAATCAGCTATGGTTAGTTTATGGTTGCAGTTATCTATTGTATAAGATGGTTTTCTTCACAAATATATTGAATACATAAATATTTTTTGTCATTATTTCTATGCTACTATGATTTGTTGTTAGGCGGCTGGTTCATCCTTATTGCAATGATGAAACCCAATAAGGGAATACATGCATCATATTTTGTTGGATTCATTTACCCAACATGCACACTTATTTGGTCAATTTTGGACTTATATTTACCCACTGTCCTAAGTTTAATTGGCTTACTTGGCATTAGATGAGCACTTTATGACATCAGCATGAGCTCGCCCACTCCCTCCTTTAGTCAAGGAGGCCAACTAAGCCTTCTCCTTCAGTAAGGGGAGGCTAATTGGGCTTCCTCCTTCAAACATGGATCATTTCGGGGGTGATCTGAGTGTCATAAATGCACCTAATTGCTAACTGATTGTTACAATCAGTTAACCTGAGTTGTGAAGAATACATAAATACAACGCTAACATGATGGAGTTATGTTGAGATGTAAACATGTCTGTGATTTTTAATAATTTTTTTATGCTATACAACGACTTTAAGTATGGAAAGGCAACCTGTTGGAATGTATTGAAAGGATCATAAGTTTAATAACCATTTGGAATAGTGACCACATATTGCGAGGAGCATATATCTGCAGGTTAGTCTATGACTCGATCCTGATTATGTGTTTGAGAGAGCATTCAAAATTATGTGGCAGTTTTTCTTAAAGCGTAGGTCGTTTCTAATACATTTTTGAGACGCCATTTCACCAAATCAGTGTTCGATCAGTCGTGATAGCATTCATTCCTGCATTTTTATTAATAAATAGGATCTTCCTTTTGTTCATAACTGGATTGGTCTTATTTATACCCTTCTGCAGTATTGATAACCTCTGCGTATTGACTGGAGGGTATACTGGGTATAAAAGAGAGAAAAACTTATCCATATTTTTATCACTTAACTATGTGTTTCGCATTAATGCCAGATTCCCATTTCATAAACCATTGCATGTTTGATGGGATCTATGTTGTGATCGAAAACATGTATGATCCCCCCCCTTGGTGTTATATCTACTCATGGTTCAAATATACTTAAGTGTGAACCTCTTCCTCATTATACAGGTGTCAACACGACCTGGATCGTAACTTTTGTTTGGTCCTGAAATTTCATAAACTGTGTATGTGGACGATAAACCCTCTGCCTAAGTTATGAACCCTTTTACTATGCTCCAGGTATCCTTGTTGTTTGTCCCTTATACACATTGCAGTTGTTCCAGGGTTTGCACGACTTTTAGTAAACAAGTTCTTGTGCCACAAATTGGATTTGGGACTTTAGGTAAGCCAGCGTTATAGGTATAAAAAAACTGAGTTGTGGTTTCCTTTCAATAAGTTTTGAGTAATTATTTCATTGCCTACTTTCCTTCAGAACCAATGTATGTTTGGTTGGGTATGACTAGCTATGTGTCAGTTGCTAATGACCTTATGGTTTCAACTGCATTAAAATATGTTCTATAGAACAAAATGATAAGATTATATATATAATAATAGTGTTTCAATAGCTTAGAAATACTCCTTGAGAAGGAGTCCATGAGTTGTAACCGAGATAAAAGATGGCAACAAAATCGTTGCTGGTTGTAATATGTTATGGAATAAATATTACACGAAGGGACATTTTTGGTGGACGTAGCCCATGGACTGGGTGAACCACCTACATTGGTCTTGTTCTTATGTGTTTTGATGTAATTTAGTTTGTACTATGTTATTTTATGCTCGTGATGTGATTCATCTTATGTATTCTAGTTATATTCAGCTTATTTGATGGTAATAAGGATGGAATAGGTTGTTGTATGATTTTCAGATGAATGTTTTCCTTTTCCAAACAAGACTGTTTACTTGATATTTATAATATGCCTAACAATGGGTGAAAGCTAAAGTTATTGTTCAAGGTCTTCACCGAATGTATTAATGATTACGAAGATATGAACCTTAGGAAGGTATGTAGTGGGTAACTTTATTATAATGGACGTAGGTTAGTAAGTGTCCTCTTAATGACCAAACCCTTCTTGTGATTGATTTACAATATGATTAAATCTTAAAGGTAGTTGTATTGAAGTTTTAGGTGGCCTTTGAAAGATATGTGTAAATTTTAGTTTATTGATTTGGGTTTGTTACATGACGTATATTATTTCATGTGCCTTGATGCGGTTTGTTGATTCTCCTTATTCAGGATGATAGAAATGGTTGAGTGATTTCCTATTAGTGTGGTTAAATGCATATTGTGGAATAAATTCTGAAGTTATGGACTAAGGCCCTTGCCTCACGTATCAAGTAAACGATATCAACAGGGGAAGGATTGAAATGGTTGGTTCTTGCACAATGTGTTAAGTGGTATAATATTGTGAATTGAAGGGGAATTACAATAGTAGACTTTAATCAAGTAAGCTTATGGTATCATGGTTATATATAAAAGAAAGTTGTTTTATTAGTTTACTGACTTGGGGTCCGTTACACGTCTTATGTAGAAAACTCAAGGACTTGAATAGGAATCATATTTATTTGTAACAATTTGTAAACTTTTGAGACTAATACTTTGGTTTCAGAAAGAAGCAACTAGAAAGTAAAGAATCACCTTGGTTGATTTTAATATATGCTGACTTATGTCGATTCAGAGATAGCAAGCTTCTTTAAAAGGGCCAACACACTTTCAGAAATTGTTTTCCCATTGTGTTTAGAGTTAAATTATAAAGGTTATAAGTAGCTTTCAAAAGGAAATTTCTAATTTGTTGAGGTATATCACAGTAATTTAAAAGGACCTATGTGTTAGCTAAAAGGTAAGAAGTCATTGTATGTTGAAATACAGTTAAAGAAATTTAAAACATATTCATGATGTGGTGTATGTATGATAGATCACGAGGTTTATTTAGCATTTGTAGTGAAAATTAAGGTATACCATGTTAGATTTACAAGGTTAAGCTTTCATTAAAAGCTATATTCTGAATTACTCTTAGGGAGATGAAAATACATAAAAAGATTTCATTAAGTTCCATTTCTTATACATATTACTAATATGGATCTGTTACAAAAAGTGATAAAAGTATTGGTTGGTTTTAGCTTTTTTTAATATTTAGACAAATAAATTTTCAAGAAGATAACATGACTATTTTAAGAAAGGCAATCATGTCTCTAATGATCACAAATCCCATGAAGATATATAAATGCTTTCATACTTGAGCTCTTAAAAATAAATTTATAAGAGACAAATTATATGTATTGTAGTATTAAGTGCGTATGAGAAATATAAATTGGTTTTAAGTGAGGTTTAAAATTTAGTGAAAATGCAAATTTACTTTGAAAAATATTTTTAAGGCTTCAAAGACTATGGTTTTCCCTTTTAGAGTTGTTCTTTGTAAATATATCAACTCAACGAAAATGGAGATATAATTTCTTCTCTTATCACTAGCAATAGCAATAACAATGAGCATATCATTAGCAATGACAATGAGTAGATTAGACAATTGGTTATCTTCATTATGAGACATTTAGAAGCCTAACAAAACCCTAGTAGCTTTACTCTGGACAAAGCACTGCAGATACTGTAAGAATTGAACTGGGAAATGGAAACGAGGGTGAAGTTGTTCAACAAGAGCATGGAGTCTCCAATATTTCCATAAGGTTAATTAACACAATCTATCCATTTTCACTATGGGACTATATCCACAACCAATGGGAATTGGAGGGCTTTTCAGAAAATGTTGTGGTAAGATAATTAGACAATATATTGTGTATGTTGAGATAAGTTAACTAAAAAATGGAAGCTGAAGGATTATTGTGTATTTGGATCAGGTTATGAGGTTGGAGTAACTTCAGTTATAAAATTTTGGAAATCAGCAGACATGAGGGAAAAAGAAAACGTAGTGTGTAGGTGGCTAAGGCAGACAGAGGCCATTGCATAGTGGGAAGAAGATGATAGTAATTTGGAAAAGAAAAAAAAAACAATTTCGAAACCTAAGCAACCATTGCCATGACATAAATGCTCACGATGATCATTCCTCAAAAAGACACCTAAACAACAAAAGGTAAGTAGGCTTATTTTTGTTTGGGTGATATCATTGCACAATATTTTTACATCAAATGCTTCCAACGACATTCATATGTTTCTAAGATTTAAAAGGATGCATAACGTTAGTTGGAGATGATAATTTTTCAAAAGGTCTAACAATGAGGATGCATAACGTTTGAGATTATAATATTTTCAAAAGGTTTAGCAGAGAAAAGGAAGAGAAAGGAAGCAAAGAAAAGGCATAGGAAATAAGCAGAGAAAAAGAAGCAAAGAAAAGGAAGAAAAAGGAAGCAGAGAAAAAGAAGAGAAAGGAAGCAGAGAAAAGGCATAGGAAATAAGCAGAGAAAAAGAAGCAAAGAAAAGGAAGAAAAAAGAAGCAGAGAAAAGGCAGAGGAAAGAAGCAGAGAAAATATAGAAAGACAATTTCCGCACACATTCTGGATCAATTCTCTCTCTTTATGAATGGTTGACCTGCACACATCTTGGATCAATTCTCTTCTTTTATTTGACTGTTCAATCAATAACCTCCAAACCCAGCTCAAAACTTGCACACTGCTTGGATTCATGCTTTTATAATTTTTTTGGCTTTTACATTTCTTGATTCAACTGTCAACTGTAAGACAGTATGGATTTATATTTTAATACATTGAGTAATATCCAAAAATATGCACCATCCGCCAAAAACACAATCATGCTTTATTAAAAAAAAAACTTTTAATCTAACTACCATTTTCTCAAAATGAGTGAAACTCTATTTTTTTCTGCTTTATTCCTCTTCTATCATGTTTCCTTCTGTCACAGATTTTCCTCGTCTTACAACCATAATATTCATGTTTCCAATCATTATCCTGGTCATTTCTTCTCGAATTTTCCTAGGGCTAACACTTACCATGGAGAAAGGTACACAAATATTTGTTTTTTTGAAACAAGGAGGAGGAAAATTGACAATAATGTTGAGTTCTATATGCATGCTGAGGCACTCGAACAATAATGTCATGAAGATATCGTGGTTTGAGAATTCCACTATTGAAAAATACCGCAATATCATGAGATTTATAGTGGGACCCCCACGTATTTACCTACATGTGAGGTGAGACCCACAGAGCCAATGGTTAACGACACCATTTAAATTAACTTAAGGAGAAATTGATGCCATTGTCAAAGAATGGAAATAACATGTTACAGATGATCAACTCTCAACTAAAATCAAACCTTGATAGAAAGGTACCTATAGGGTGCACCAGAGTGGAAAACAAGATGAAGGAGCAGAGAACCCACCAGGTTTGCATCATGACAACGACCAAGAATCTTGAACTTGGGGGGCAAAGCGTAAAGATGCCAAATTGACGAAGAAGAGGAAGAAAAAGCAGAAGCCTGTTAAAGATACCATTGCATAGATGATGACTTCAATATGTTGTTTGAAAGGATGGCTGATGTCATAGAAGAAACTAGGAAGCAAGCATATAAAAGGGATATAGAGCTTTTAGGTAGTGTGTCTGACATGGATAATTTTAGGGGTTATATATAGTTCATGGGCTATATCAAGGGGGTTTTAGAAATTTAGTCGGCTATTTTCTTATATGGAAAAGTTTTTTTGGAGCTAAAATATATTTGCTCAATATTTATTAGAAAAAAATAAATCTAAAATGAATAACCTCATGTATATTAATGAGGAAAATGGAAATTCTTGTCCTAGCAAAATCTCCATTCAATCTATATTTTGCCCCCAATTTCTAAAGAAATTCTAGTGAAATCATTCCTTCGCCCTCAATTTTTAGTAATGAAGACTCCCAAAGGTTATTTTGCCCCTATTTTTCCTTGTAACTAGGACATATGGTTGCATTAGCATGTGATTTTAGTCAATTTCATGTGATATCTTCTTCGATCCCTCGATTTCTAGTATTGGAGTGAAAATCAACTATTATTTTGTTCTATTTAAAGGATGCAATGATTCATGGTTCACTCAGATCGGATTGCACTTATAGAGTGAAGGTTTTGGGTGATGCAATTCCACTTTTTATTCTTAATTTTCTTGACATTTTAATCTTTGCATAACATATCCATTTCCAAAAGTTTGGGTCTTGAAGGGGCATGTGACAGAAGCAATTTATCAGAGAATACAAAATGCATCAATATTTTTATCCAATAATTAAAATGGTATGTGTTTTATCATGATTTTTATGTTTTTTATCCACAGTCACAATAGACTATTATATTGTAAATTTACATTTTATCATAATTTTTATCATGGATGCTTTTTTGGGCTTGTTGACTTCTAGGGAACTCTTGATTCTTAGGGATCTTTTGGTGTTCTTAGGAGTATTGGATCCATGAAAGTGTTATAGAGATCAAAATATATGATTTATTTTATTCCTTGGCATGTTTAAACTATCGAATGAAATTTATATGTTGTTAGTGGATGCTACTCTTGATGGAGAGACACCACATGGTTTTTATTTATTCAAACTAAATTTGACCCAGTTTTTTAAAATGTGCTTTTATTAGGATCTTTCTCTACAATTGTTATTGGATCTAAGGTGTTAATGAGAGTGCATATGTTCATAAATAGTTAATATTTATGTCTATTATTGTTGATGTTTGGGATGTTTGTAATATAAATGAATGCACAGTGATTATAATGGTAGGTATACAGTCACAAATAGCCATTATTTTTGTTGTCTTCTTGTAGATTTGTCTAAAGCATTCTAGTATATTCTTTTATTTGTATTGAGAAGTTGGTGTCTGGTATATTTTTTTATTTGTATTTACAAGTTCATCAATTTTGTTTGTGACCTAAAATTATTGGGTTCGCTACTTGTACTTGTTTTACGATATTTTTTTTGTAAGGGTCATTTGGAAGTAAAATGATTTTTGGTGATTTGGTTGGAACGTGATACTTCATTTCCATCATGATTGTATATAATAAGTACAAGGCATGTTTGAATTGATATGTAGACATTATGCTATTTGATATCTACTCTTTTGCATTCAATGAGGGTGCCAAAACAATTTTACCACATTTTGCATGATTTCAAAAATTTGAAGGACATGGATACAAACACCTAAATTTATTTGAAAAAAAAAATTAACAGGGTAGTTCTAATGATATGCACGATGATGCATTAATGTGATTTCTATTCGAGATGATAATTTGTAGCATGTTTTGATACAATTGCTTAGGACTCGAGAAAAGAACTTTTTTTGAATAAAATTCTAATAGTAAACCTAAACCTAAGAGAATTACAAAAAAAAATCAGGTCTCTGATATAATTGTTAGGACCTAAGTGATGAACTACTCAGGAATAAAATTCAAACAGTAAACTTAAATGTATTATATATAAGAAGAATTACATAAACAACAAGCAAGAAGAGACTTGAATTTGAGAATAGGTGTTTCATGTACATATTATTATGCATTGTCATTAAAACAATTATAATTGTTCTCCATGCAATATAAAATGTCCTGTGTTGATGTCTTTGGATTGAACAAAATCTATTTATGTTCTATTATAAAAAATAGAAGATATTACTTAGATGAAAGCATTTATATTTAAATTTCCTTGTGTATATAAAATAAAAATCTCAAAAGAATTTACAGAGTAAGGAAAACTCAATATAACATAATGGGTTAATGCATGTATATCTACTCTATACAGTATTGCATGAGAAAAACCTACGTGTTATAAGCCTCTCAACATTCTTTGTACTACATATATTAACTATTTTAGTATATAATTAGTTTAATAAATGAAAATGAAATCTTGAATCCATTAACAAAAGTATATACATCTTTAAGTCAAAAATTTTGTAAACATATGAAGATTGAATTCATTGTTTTAAGAATACTTAGAGGTATATCTCGAGGAAGGAGATTTCAATCAAAATAGAATTCATTGATTTTCATCAAAATCAAATTCATGGTTAGTAAAAAAGCATTAAAAATGCAAATAACAATAATTCAATATAATTATTATTTTAAAACTGAAATTAAAAGTTAAATATAATTAAGTTAAGTGACACTAATTTAATAAGGGAAAACTGATTATTGAAAACACAACATTTAAATTCTTCTAAGAGTTAAAATAGAAGATAGACTCTAGGTATGGAGAAGCAATATTACAAAATTGAGTTTTTCTAACATTTAACCAAAAATCACATGCATAAATATTACATAAACATCATTATATAAATAAACAAAATTAGAGTCAAACATCTCCTCAAAATGAAATTGGGAGAAAACTCCATAACTATGATACAACCAAAAATCACATGCATGAATATGGCATAATCATCCTCATATAAAACAACCAAAATTATAGTCAAACATCTCCTTGAAATGAAATTGGGAAGAAACTCCATAACTATGATATAACCCTTATATGGAGTTAAAAGCTCTGATATCAAATAAAGTTGGTTTAGCATACTTTAAAAATACATTAAGGTTGATACAAGTTACTATGGTAATAAGAATGCAGTTTGAGACTATATTTAACAAAACACAAATATCCTTTTGTTATGAATGAACCCATTAAATCATAAATTCCTACATTATTAACAACTAAATTCCATAATCATGAAAATTTAGAATGCTTTTTGTCTTTGCACTAAGTATTACTCCAGCACCATTTGCACAGAATGGAAAAAAGCATAATTAAAAACAAAGCAAAAGATGAAATCAGTGTTGCAGTCCAACAGTTGTAACTTTGAGCAGAAAGGTGCAGTTGTAGCAATAAATGTATTTGCATGATAAAATTAGGCTGAGACCTTGAAGCATCTTCTTTTAAGGCTGTATTTTTGCAAGATAATGCCATGACAATCACTTGGGTATGTTACATGGTAAGTTTCGTGTCTCCAGAAGAAGGCTAATAAGACATTTTTTGTTTGGTTGAATGCCGAAAATATTTTTCATAGAACAATGGAAATCATGTTTTATTTTGTTTGAGAAGTACTTAGACCTAGAATATTTAAAACTTAATTTCTAATAAGCAGCAACCATACTGTTTGTTTTAGTTTTTTCCTAGATAATGTGTCAATTACTTGTATCTAAAAGTTAATCTAATATAACAACCCCTTAATTTGTGAGTGATAAGCTCATAGTTGTATCATCATTGAAGTTAAGATAATAGTTATATCTAACAGTTAATTTAAAAGTTAATATAAAGCTATTGCACTTAATATAACAACTCCTACTTGTCTTCCCTCCTAGCTTCTAAATGGAGTTTGACTAAGACTTATGCACATTAACTCACTCCCAACTCACAAATGGAGTGAGTGTCACATGACCTGCACATTACCATGCCACTAAGTACAGTTATCTTATGAGTTCAGAGGAATTTATTAGGAGTTATATTTCAACTACTAGCTGTCAAATGATGTTTGACTAAACCTTGTGCACATTAGCTCTACTTCTAGCTGTTAGATGGAATTCCACTGTCACCATGACTACACATTACCATGCCTATCACAAAGTACAATTATGACATGAGCTATTTACTATTTTTTTTTTAAAACTACCACAAAGTGCAGTTAGCACATGAGCTATTTTTTATTTTTTCATAATTGTTAATTATGAATTTTGATCAATATCTATAAAATCAATATGTACTTTAAACTTGTCTCATTCTAGTCATAAATGATAGTCAACCCCAAATTTCAAAGATATATATCTTTTTCTAAGTAATTATATTATATTGTTAGTATATCAAAACCACTAGTTACCAATGAAAGCGTATAAGCAATAACAGACAATAACAGACAAATTACTGTAAATTGAATAACTAATGTTTAAAACTTAAATTAACTATGCTGGAAAGCCTTGCAAGCAACACCACAACTGAGAAAACTAAAACTGATCGATGATGGGAAGTCAATGGCTCGAATTTATGAGAATATGGTTTTCTATAAACTGTTCCATGACCGACTCTTCAAATTTCCTTTCAAACTCGTTGTAAAATATTATTTCCTTTCAAGGAATCAAGATCATATATATGACTCTTCCTATTGGTAACACCATTTGAAACTGGTTTTAAATGATAGAGTGGGGGTTATAAACAATATGCTATTGGAATACTTTTCACTGAACATCAAGTTAGAATTATCGCTTGTGCATGGTTCCAAATGTTCATGGAAAATGCATATTGAGATATAAGTTAGTTGTAAATTAATAATTATCAAGTTAGAATTATCACTTGTGCATAGTTCCAAATGTTTATGGAAAATGTACATTGAGATATAAGTTAGTCGTAAATTAATAATTATCAAATTAGAATTATCACTTATGCATAGTTCCAAATGTTCATGGAAAATGTACATTGATATATAAGTTAGCTGTAAATTAATAATTGAAAGAAGTGCACTAAATAATGTATTGTTCCACCTTTTCGTGTTTACATGTAGGAAAGTCTGAATTAGACTCTTGAAAGCTGTAAAAAAATGAATTGCGATTTTAAATAAAATAATGAAAACTATTCAGTTTCATATTTGATAATTTCGGAACTTTATTCAGTTTCACTCTATTTTATTTAATAGTTCTCTATTACCACCTTAGTCTAAATTTAATTTAATAGTTGTATCACTATTGAATATCCTAATAGTTAATGTAATAATTATCCAATATAAAAGATATTAGGCTTGAAGTTAAGTTAATAGTTGTAAAATCATTCTAATAGTTAACCTAATATTTATACAACATATCCATGACTACACTTGAAGTTAAGCTAATAGTTGTGTAATCATTAGAGTTAAGGTAATAGGTGTATCTATTTATTTTAAAGTTAATATATAAGCAATTGCAATTCAACTAAAAGTGGTGATTGAAGCTCAAGTTAAGCTCATATTTGTATCATCAATGGAGTTATATCTACTAATGGAATAGTTGTATCTAATAATCAAATTGTTGAAGTTGAAGTTGATTTTTCCAACTATCACTAAGTGTGCTTATCACATGTTAAGTAACCTCTGTTTTACTTTTTTTGAAATTGTTAATTATGAATTTTTGGATGTGGCTCATAGAATCAATTTGGACAATAAGATTGTCGCATTCTTGTTCCTGGATGAAATAGTGTAAATAATAGTCCACCCCAAAATTCTAAGATATATATGTCTATTAATATAATTAGAAAAGAAAAATGTAATTCAAATTCTTCAAATAAATTAATTGAATTTGAAGCTAGTAGCTCTATATGCATATCACATAATCATATTTTCAAATCAAACGAGTATGACAAGTGTTCTTTAGGAGACTAAGATATGGATCCATGTATGTATAGCATGCATGAAGCCCAACACATACGGGGAGGCATGTGTACATCATGCAAGAGCGAGAGTAAGTGAGTTGTAGTGAGTCCTGAACATTAAGGACCTCTTGCCATAGGTAAATTACATTATTATGATCCTTTGTGATGAAGACTCCCTTGCCCCACTTTTTCTTGGATATGAGTCGAAATAAGGATTTCCAACATTTGAGTGGGAAAAAGAAAAATTCCTACTAAAAATTTAGGATAATAAATTACATAGAACATAGTGCAATTCATTTTAGTTGAAGTGATTTCTATATTCTGTTGCTTTTGGAGGGATTAATAAGACAAAAGAACAATAAGATAAAGAAAAAATAATCATTGAATTAATTGAAAAAATAAAAAATGTTATTATATATATATATATTAATTTTTTAATAAATTAAGGATAATATCGAATACTTTTATCATTATTTTATTATATTTTTTTCTATTTTTATTACTAAGTTATTTATTATGTAAAAGGGAAAAAATAATGGTCAAAATATGATAAAGAGTGTAAGATAGCTATAAAGGCATTTGGGCTGTTTCTAACAAGGCGTTAAAATCCAACAAAATAAATAGGTACAAAGCCCTAATTAAAAGAAAAAAAATGTAAGATATAGATAAAAAAGGAGAAGTTTGTGCAGCTATTTAAGTTAGATCTTAAGAAATTTGGAGGTAAAATATAAGTTGTAAAATTGAAGAAAACAATATGGTTCCCTTGAGGGAATGGAATTCCTATCTTAGAAAGCTTTATGAATCCCTTGATGTTTTTTATAACATTCAAACTTTTTCTACAAAGTAAGATTTGTTTTCCTTTAGAAGACATAGAGTTTTGGGTTAAGTGGCTAGCAAAAAAGAAAGATAAAGACATTGGAGGCTACCAATGTAATATCCCAAATTTTTTACCTAACACTTATGGGCATAAGTTTGATTGCATATGATGTTGCTTTGATGTTATATTTTGTATACTTGGGCATAAGACCCCACTGCACATGTAAATGATGATTTGTTTCATATATTGGGTGCAAGCCAAAATGCATATGTTTTATTTAAACATCTATATGAGTTGATGTGTTGGGCATGGATCATGAAGCACATAATTGATGAGATGTTATGTTGAGCGTGAGCTCTGGAGCACTTGAGTGATTTGATGTTTGTGTTGAGCGCAAGCTCTAACGCACATGAGTATTTTATGTTTTTGTTGAGTGTGAGCTCTGAAGCACATGAGTTATGAGACATTTGTGATTAAGCATGAAGCTCTGAAGCACATGAAAATATGAGAATTGGAAGTGTTGGGCATTAGCCCTGGAGCATTCCAATTTGATGTTCGTCATAATCCTTGGAACATTGGGTCCTTGGCTGTTGTATCCCTAGGTGTATTATACAAGTACATCCTAGCATTAGTGTTGAGCGAGAAGCTCTAGAATTGCACTAAGTGTAACTCCCTTTTTTTAGCGTTAAGTGTGGGCTTTGAATAATCTAGGAGTTACTGAAAATTAATTATGTTGAGTGAAAAAGACTCTCATAAAACACCGATCTCATCTTACTTATTTTTAAGTTGAATAAATGAAATTTTGAATTTATGTGTCTCATGAAGTACTGAAGAACTACCACGATAAACGAGGTAATACAACATGCAAGGAGGTCTAGAGCTCCCTAACCTAGTTGACCTAATTCTACTTGAAGGACTTGATAAAAGAAGTGTAACATCCCTCTCGTATACCCTAGATATTTTGTAATTATGAATGTGTATTGTACTTTTTCTCAG
Organism: Pseudotsuga menziesii; assembly: GCA_001517045.1. NCBI lineage: Eukaryota > Viridiplantae > Streptophyta > Pinopsida > Pinales > Pinaceae > Pseudotsuga > Pseudotsuga menziesii. The sequence goes on along the minus strand of LPNX010729543.1, from coordinate 717,053 downwards.
GTGAGGAGCTCAAGGCCAAGGCCCCACCGAAAATAAAAGCTTGCAGCTTCTATAAGTAATTACCTAAGTGAAAAACTTAGGATACATAAAAAAGTGACACAGTTTAACGAGGGGTGAACTAAACCCGCAAGGGAAAAAGGGGTGAACTAAAGCTTGCAGGAGGTCTAGATCTCCCTAACCTAGTTGACCTAATTCTACTTGAACGAATTAATAAAAGAAGTGTAACATCCCTCTTGTATACCCTAGATATTTTGTAATTATGAATGTGTATTGTACTTTTTCTCAGGTGAGGAGCTCAAGGCCAAGGCCCCACCGAAAACAAAAGTTTGCAGCTTCTCTAAGTAATTACCTAAGTGAAAAACTTAGGGTACATAAAACAGTGACACAACTTAACGAGGGGTGAACTAAACCCGCAAGGGCAAAAGAAAAATGAACAGCTAAAAGGAACCATAATGGATGCACTAGTCTTATGTATCATTTGAATTAGGGCAGTATTGGGGATAAGATCCACCCTATAAGGGATTCCTACTTTGCTGAAAATTATCTCAATTAAGTTACCTATTCTAGTCACTTAAAGCTATTATGATTAAGACTCAATAGAGGGAGTCGCAATCATTTCTTTCATGTAACATAAAAGGGCCAATGCATTAAAGTTTAAAAGAATTTATAAGGGGAAACCAACCTAAGGATTTAATGGTTAAAAGGACTATAGGTTGTGGCCACTTAAAAATATGGAAAAGGAAAATATCATCTTTAGCATGCCTAGTTTAAAAACAAAACAAAATGGTGAAATACCATAGACTAATGTACATAGAAACCTATATATATATATGTATACTTAGCATATAGTTGGGTAATTTATGAAGAACATTATATATATATATATATGGCCATAGGTAAAAGCCTATGATGGGTGAGAAAACTATGGTTTAAATGTTTATTTTCCTTAAATATCTCTTATGCCCATAGAAACCGGAAAATAATCCTAACACATAGGAGAGAATCCTCTGTACAAATTAAATAAAATGGTGGTTACCGAGTAAAGAATAATTTGTTATGTATAACTATTAATTACCTATGAAAAGAATATTTTTCCTGAGTCTAAAACACTAATTTGGGATGGACGCATGCCTCGAGACGGATACGTAACGACAAAATTTCAGGGGAACATTCCTTAGCAAAAATATTGGCAGATTCACCTCCTTAGTTGTGGGAAACTTGGTGCACCGTAGGGAAAAAGAAGCTTCTCCTTTGCCTATTTAAGAGGTTGTGAAATTCTATGGAGGGGGGAAGAGAAAGAAGGGAACGCTGAGTGACAGGAAATATCACCATCTCTTCATCTCATTCGGTAATTGTATGCCTGGAGAAATTTTGGGTGACGCTTGAGTATTTAGTTCCTTAACAATTATAGATTAGGGTTCTTCCTTTCGTTTACTGGTTGAGGGGAATGTGCTCAAGCATAAATAGAGAACTTTAGTGAAGGATGGATCTCCTTCCGTATGTTCCTTGTGCGGGATCTATCCATGGCTGGAAAAGTTTCATGGTTAGATTAGTGGTTCTTTTAGGGTGATTCTCATTGTGACTAGTGTGATGATAACCTCAACAACCACAACCGGTGCCAATTGGAACAATTCTGTTGAGAAGCGCGTGGTTGGTTATCAGGTTGGAGCTTGAAAAATGAAGATTTGCATTGGAAAAACCTTGCCTCTATCTCAGACGCGACCTCCCACTCTACATGCATTAAAAGGTACAAATCTGATTTTCTACACTAGATCGACCTCTCTCTGGTCGCGCAAAAAGGTAAGCGAATCTATGTTTTTTTGTTTTTTGGGGTACAGATCTTGTTAAGACTGCATTCATGATTATAAAGAGAAATTAAATGGAGAAATATGATCTATCTCTATATATGGGCTGGGAGATCTTTAGAAAACCCCTTGCACTTTAAGTTTGAGGGACCCATGGAAAAGACCTCTACATTAACCCTCTTTTGTTTCAGGCCTATGGTTTCAAAGTAGTAATGATACCTCTACAGCTTCATAGATGCATGTCGTAAGGAAAACTGATATTTTGATTTTCGCTAAGGGGTTGCACTGGGTATTAAGGACAAATCGAATTTCGCTCTGCTCTATGGATTTCACTGGAGGGAACTATGCGAGCATAACCCCGAGAAAACCTAATTGAGGCTTATTCCTCGTGGATGAGTATGATGGAGTGTGATGTCTTGGTATGTTGTGAGCTCGATTCTCTAGATGGTGAGTTAGTTCACGGTTTCCTTTACCCATGCTAAAAAGTGCAACCCTGAGCTCGATTGCACCAGCTACAAGTTCTTACCGTGGCCGCAATTGTAGATCTAAGTCTAATACATCTTTCAGTTGGCAATCAGATTGATAGGTTTCAATATCAGATCTGAGACTATATATTCTGTGATATCCGTCTTGTGTACCATAAATATTTGGTAAACTATGATTGAACATTGTAATCTCCTTCTCGTGAGGAGCTCAAGGCCAAGGCCCCACCAGTAAGACCTTGTAATTGATGCTATCTAAAGTTGCTTAGGGGATTTAAGAGTTGGACACAGCTCAACAACGGCAAGTGAACCCACGAGGGAAAAGAAAAGAGAATGGTCAAAGAGCCTTAATTTCGATAACGTAGCTTCAGTATCATCTTAACTATGGCATCCTACAGGAATTCTTGTGTCGCCATAATTAGCCCAATTAAAATACAATAGCCAGCTATTTAAAATCTAACATAATTAAGACATGATCTAAGAAATTTCAATGATAGTGACCTTCAGAAAAGGGTCAAGGGGCTAAATGTAAAGTAGGAANATAAGATATATATATATATATATATATATATATATATATATATATATATATCATCATCATCATCATCATCCATATACTTGGATTAAGTATACCTAAGTATTGTATGGAGTCATCCGTAAATATATATTTAAAGATCAGAGGATTGTATTCAACCCTGCCAAGAAGATGAGGGTTAAGACAAGCGAAGGGATGTTCCATCGGAAGGAACAACAAACATTTCTGGAAATCAAAGAAAATATGACGATTTCCTTGACATCCTAAGCCTTAGGTGTCATCCTGAGAGGAAACAAGTTATGGAAAAGACGATTCCTCGGTTAAAAAAAAATGAAGGATTAGGTCTTTTTTTATAAAAGGGTTATGAAGTATTATTATATAAATTCTATCATAAAAAGAATGATAGATTAAGTCTTCTTATATATATAAAAAGACATGGTTTTTATTATATAATTATGTCACAAGGAAGAGGGAAAATGATACATTAAGCCCTTTAATAATAAAAGGGACATGGATTATTCTATCATAAAGATAAACAAAAAGAGACGATAGTTAAGCCTTTAATAAGAAAAGAGGGCATGGATTATTTTATCGTAAGGAAAAACGAAAAATGATGGATTAAACATTTTTAATATTATATATGGTTATGATGGATTAAGGAAGGAGTTTAAACCTTTGTATATTTTTTTATTGTGGGGAAAATAAAGATAAAGAATTAATTCCTTCAACCAACAACATGATTTTTTATTCCATTCATGCTTTGATCTTGGCGTAACTTAAGGAGAGGTTCGGCTTGAAGGAAGGAATTAATGACCACTAAACCTTGACAGTCGTGACCATTTAGCACCTGAATGGTCGCCAGAATCATGGGATTTGTTAGCATCAAATTCTGCCTAACACTTGCAACGACAATGCTATGTTTAGAAATCTGGTCAAGATGATAGGAAGAGCATGGTCTTACCCATGAAATAGGCAATTTATTTATATGAAAGGAGAGGGCACCAGGGAGGGACGCCCAGCTTTGCATCTCATTGAGAATTTTGTTTTGTGTGATGTGGAGAAACTTCGTTGCAAGACAAGGGTTGGTAGCAGGAGGATCTTGGCATTGCCAAGAGATACCTGTAATGTCCCCCAAAGTACAAACTTTAATTTTTAGTTATATACATGTTATCTATTATTGTTTAATAATTTTGGATGATAGAAAAAAAAAACTGCCAAAGAATCCGAGAAGGATTACGTAATAATAATAAAAAAATGAAAATGGAAAAGGGGAAAGAAATTGTGAAACACGAAAGTGGAAACAACCATGTTAAATGAGGAAACATGCATACAACAGAAAGGGACAATGTCAGGGATAACTGTCATAGGTTATAGAAGTGCCTTGATGACACTGAACACTCCCTGGAAATCAGGGATTTTATTAGCTCCATGAATTCCATGAGGAATGAGCTGCTAATAGGGAAAAAGGCCTAGGCATAAATTTTTAATAAAAAGGAAAGCATATGGGGGGAGGTAGGACGCTGCTTAGTATGTTGAACACTTAAAATTTTGCTGCATGAGCACCTAGTGTGTTAGGCAAGACTGTGTGTACTAGACCTAAAAAGTGAAGTTGTGGTTAGCCGTCCCTTCTGTTAGCATGTCTTGTTTGGCTCGAGGTGACTTGGGAAGCGATAAGCTGAACCTAGTCTACGGATGGGAGGAACGTGGTTGTTTCCACAGTATCTAGACTACGAAATTTTACAGGTTCTTTTATATTTTATGAGCTTTATGAATCTGAACAAGGTTGCCTGCACACTGAATGAAAACGTAGGAACTTTGATTAAATTTTTGTTTAAGTTATACAGCTACTTCATCTATAGACATATGGTTTTATGAAGACTTATTGATATGGAGCTATTCATGTTGTTAGTTATGATTGTAATGTTATGACATGTGATGGTACTAATTTTTATACAGATAAATCTATTGTGTTGATGTTTTGTGTACCTTCTTATACGCATGCCTTATAATTTGGTGCTCTGGGTGCTGCATCTCTAAATAAATGTTGTAGTAGGGAAATACTTAAAATGCTCCCTATACCCCAAGATTAATGCCCAATTTTTTCAGATGTAAGTAGATGCCTATTGTTTTCTACACAGTCACCGACCCATTGGCAGAGAAGCCCTTCACTGATATCCAGTACTCAAATGTTTTAATTTATGGGTTATGTGCAGTAAGAAAATTGTTGTTTAGATCCACTAATATGGAATTACTTTTATATTATAGCCTTTCCTAGGATCTAAATGAATTTTAAAAAAAAAGGCTTACACTGAAAAGTTAGGAATTGGAAGAAATCGTTTTTAGGGTCTAATACCCAACAGTCTGCCGTCCGAAACCAAGGTCGAGGGTTAGGAAAATCGCAGTACACAGTTCCTATTTAACCTTCTTATGTACCCTTCTGTTAAGTTAATGAGGTTTTAAAGACAATAGTATTTTTCAGCTAGGTAATGCCTTGAGCAAATCCTCAAACCATGGAAAGTCCGAGAATCACTTGCACTCACTCGATCTTTATGCTACAAACATAGTACGGGTTATTTTATTAGACTAAAGATGAGATTTTCCTTTTAGCGAAGGGGCAAAGTGCCCGAAATTACAGGGTTTACAAGCCTTATTGCTACGCCTCTAACTTACTTGTTTACTTTCTCATTTTTTATAAAAACAGGGAGTTTCACACTAATGTATTCGGTGAGTGACCTAAAGGATGAACAACCAAGGAAATCCCAACTTATGATGGCTGGGCGTTTGAAGAGAGTAGCCTGAAGATACTCGACTTCAAATGAGGGATTATCATCCTTTTAATGAAGGGCACATTAAAACAAATAAAGTAGATAAGGGAGAATCCTCGTATCAAAACCAACTAAGAATTCCTATACTTTATGCTTCAAAATTTAAAAAAAACAAAAGGTTTGTTTCAGAACACAAAACCCTGAAGGGCTACCTTACAACCAGCATACAGTATTGTAATGGAAATTTAAATTGATATGGCATGAAATAATTATAGCAGAAAGCATACAGTATTTTAATAAAAATCTAAATTGGTAGCAGAAAGCTCTACAGCCGGGAAAAAACCCTTTTAATAACAAGTAAAAGAAAATAGTGGCCTTTATGTATACATAAGTGTATTAACAGGTCCCATAGGATGACCTTCGGAAAGTTTATACTTTTGCAGAATGTAAATGTCGTTGGTTGGAGACAATCTCCAAACAGAAGCTTCATATGATTTTAATACTAGAAACCCTCCTATCACTAGAAAAATTTACCAGCAGTGTTGTCGAAGGACCACTGAGGATGACGACTCCTCTTTAACATGAGAACCCCACCCCATTCTTGTCGCCGAGCTTTAAACAGATAAGGAAGATACTTAGTGCATGACAGACACTTCTTATCGGGTTGCCGTTGGAGCGAACCTTGATTCCTGACAAGATCTCCACATCCTGCAGAAAAAGAAAAGGAGTTAGAATGCGGTGAGTGACTAATGCAATGAAACATAAAAATTCCATAGTAACGAAAGGGATGGTTCCTAGCAAAGAAAAACTCACCGCATGGTTGTAATGCCAGAAAGTTCTCTTAGGATAACAGGTACCCTATTCGTGTGTGATTCAAGGTAGTGTGAGGCCAATGGTCTTCCAGACCCAAAAGGAAAAACAAACTGGAATGCCTCGAAATGATAGAGAATAGACCTGGGATGGCTTTCATTTGGTCTGCAACCCAGAATGAAGAGAGGGTCGTGAGTCTATCAGCGAAAGGATATAAGTGCTAATCACCAAGGCCAAGTAAATCGTCATGACAAGACAGCCTCCATATGAAATCCAGTCATATGGTACAACCTGACCTCCGATAAATTTGAAATCTCTATTTTAAATGGAGTACCAGTATGTTGGGTTAAGGGAACCAATCCCTTGAGCGACACCTCAATCTTCTCCTTGAGAGTGGTGCTGTTAGTAAATGCCAAACGTTTTAAAAACATGTGCCTACCTAGTTGAGTGACCTTTGAAGAAGCCAGTGATCCAGGAGAAGCGTGGGGGTTTAAATCCATCATAAGTGGTTGTACTGAGTTCTAGGGCAGGGATTTATTACATCGTGAGCCACATTGTAGAGCCACCCTTTAATACTTGGAAGAACCCCTCATCGTGACAACCTGCAAAGGAGTAAAGGTTGGTTTCTCATTTAGCTGTCGTGGACGACGTGCAAACCTTGTTCTAATCACATGGCATCTTTTTAAATAGAACCTTAGGCGACGCTTAACAAGGGATTACCAAGAATGGTAATGACCTTGCAGCCTGCTACATTTATGGTCTAACATAAAAGGAGACCTTTATTTTGTATATTTTAACATTACATAATTTAAATATAAAAATGATCCTTGGAATGATGTATAGAACAGTCATAAAGTAATATTTTGGCATATGGAATGCTATTGGTAAAATGCAAGTATAGCGCTAACATCTCCTAGATCAACTACTAAGAAACCTTTCATGTGGACATAGTTATAGTTGAGAATTTACCCAAACACAGTCAGGAGTATCAAGTGTGCATTTAAAAGTATCTCATACCAAAGCATTGTAGGAGAAAGCTTTATGCTCACTCACTACCCATAGGAACTCTTGTGTGTCCATGAGCCAGCAAGATTTTGGTGATGATCCTTCTAGTTGGAAATTTCATATGTCAAGAAAAGGGTAAAACATTAGCCATAGCTAAGTAAGAAGCATCATCATAACACTATGTACTTCCTTTACTGATTAAACACTCTCTCTAACTCCCTATGTCTGATGTGAATTTTCAAAGTGTGCAGAGTAATGCTCAGAACTGGAAAACATAACTTATGTCCTATAAATTATTGCAGTAGTAGGTCTACGAAAAGAAGCCTAAGGTAAAGAAAAAGGAAAATAAAAAATAAAAAAAAATTGAGGTTCATTACAATACCTCTATGACATGATGAAGTTATGCTATACCTAAACGTGAATGCTCGGTGAGGATGCCCAAAACAAGACTCCTCCATATCGATTTCAAGAGGAGTAGTGACCACCTGGAACCTGCGATTTGGTGGAAGGTATGACAGAGTTTCATTTTTGGCTATGAGTATTATATATTATACAACAAATATTGTGTATTTAGACTTGGGGATCCGATCTTTAAGATCTGGGATTGCATACCATGGAAGGTGGATCAAAACTGTAGCGGTTGAACTTTTACAACGTCTCAAAGAGAACTTCTTTGGAATAGTATAGCATAGTTCTCATGGCCTAATAATCCCATGCAACGAATGTGGTCGGTGCCCTGGCTCTAAATAGTCACATGAAATCCCTTCTATTCAATTCTGATTAGACATTGAATTGCTTTTTTTGTGCCTACGATTTTGGATTTAGCTACAAATCCAATCCTTGATTTCTTAAAATTTACCCTTCACTTCTGATGGCTGTCTGCGACCTACCAATGAAGAAATTGGATGGTGGGTGTAGACCCATGAACTATTTTAGGTCATTGATGGCTATTTTATTTTAAATCTTGGTAAATATCCGCAGATGGGTATTGACCTTGCCTGCACTAGGGTTATGCATTTTAGACCTAATATCGATGTTTCAAGCATTGCTTGTAGTATGGATCCGTGTAGAAGGAGCAAGTCAACAAAGTTGACTTGAACGAGGACCGACTTAGTCGATCAACCGACTAAGTCGATGGGCCGACTTAGTCAATCAGCCGACTAAGTCGGTCGGCCGACTAAACTAGAAGATTAGGTCGGCTAACTAAAATTCGTGTCGGTTCACCGAACCGACAGGTAGTTATTTTGTAACTGTTTGTAAATTGTATATATTAGGCTGTTGAGCCAAACCAGAGTTCAGTTCAGTTCTCTGCATTGTATGGACTCATTATAATAATATAATCTGTTTAATCCTCTCTGTTCTTGTCTCTTGTCTCTGTTTTATATTTATGTGTGTATGATTGGTAACCTTATGTGATCTATGAGATTACAACATTGGTTCCGTTGCCGATTGTACATGACTGAAATAGATGCTCACATATGATACCAGAGCAGAAGATTAAGGATTGGTGGGAACATAAAATTGCAAACTACTTGCAAAATTACACACGAAGGAACAGATTAATAGTCGTTGAAGCCAAAGAAAATTTTTTAAAGAGACACATGAAAAGTTTGTTGAATAAGTGCCCCAACTCTTGAAGCAACTCCTGGATGAGAAAGTTGGATGCAACTAAAGAACAACAGTTGCTGGAAAAACTGATCCGAGGAGGCCAAACAAATTTGTCGGAGTGGTTTGAGAAAATCGCCGACGACTTCTGTGAGGAGCAGGCAGTCGAAGATAGAACTTCAGTGGAAACTGTTAAAGAGAAATTTTACACAAATTTCACCAAACAATTTTTGTGTTCCCTACCAACCTTGCTGTTCAAATTCTTGATTGAGAAAAGAGTAGCACATATCGTCGAACCTCATCCATCACTTCACGAACAGCCAACAAACTCTAACTGGGTGGAGAAGCAGAGGAAGTGGGAGAAATTCATTGCAGAAAGGGAGTGGGAATACTTCCTAAGCAAATAGACCAAACTATCTGGGCGTTCTAAAAGCGTCGGGTAGGCTATGGGGGGGTAGCTGGTCATGTGTCGAAGATAGAGCATAGTGGATCCTAGTCGACTAAAATCCGATATCAGTCACCAGTAATGAGAAGTCAGCTAAAGAGGACCCTAAGAGAATAGTAACCTACGAGAGCAAGTCCGACATTCAGAAAATAGAAAGGGACGAAAGACACCAGAGAAGGGAAGCGAGACGTGAAAGAGCCATCGGGCTGCATAGAGGACAAAACCCTAGGGAAAACGACTGCAAAGAAATTCAGCCAGAGTCGGGTCATGACCGACATGAGGAGGGCATAGAACAACAGGCATCCCCTGAGGAGGAAGAAGTGTGGATAGAGCAACCAGAAGCTCTCCAATTAAGAGCTCCCAGTGAAGGAACAACCCTTTCCCCATTGAATCCGCATACTCGAATACAGACTATTGTCGAAGATGACCTCCGACTACGAGCTGGTGACTTCACTATATGGAACTGACTAGGCGAAGAAACGAACTCTGGACGACATCTTATTATATTTCGACCGACGAAAGGGAACTGGGTGACATTTCAAGCAACAGCCTCCCTTCAAAGTATCCAGTTGCTCTTACCGACACATGAAGGAGTGCCCCCCCCCCCCCCCCCCCCCCGCCAAATAAAGCTTTAGAAGAAATTGAACAGTCAGACCTGCGAACACAAAGTTGCAGTGGACCATCGATAGCAGAAGTCGACATCAACCGACTGCAAGTTGACGAAGACTCAATGACCGACGGGAGCGCAAGTTCTGTCGACCAGAATTCCGTGGGAACGACTACATCAATAACCCCACCACCTTCACCACCACCCCCACCTCCGCCAACTTCTGAGAGTAGTGAAATTGATTCAAACATGGGTCACGGATCGGCTCACATTCCTCTTTATGAGGGAGATGAAGATCCCCAACGACATTGGTTCATTTGCGAGTCGACCTGGGAAGCCAACCAGGTTACAGATCAAGATTGACAAATGGCACAATTCGTAGGATCCTTAAGGAAAAGGGCATTGACGTGGTACATGACCTTTTCGGAGAGACAACCCAGAGCGACAAAAGCTAAGATTAAAGCACAATTCTTGTCATTCTTTAAAAATCCTGATGCTAAGCACCTGGCCGCGAAGAAGCTCAAAACCACTTCACAAAAGCCAGGATAATCCGTCCACAACTATGACAAGCGGTGGAAAGATTTACTGAGCCAATTGGATTACGTTATTGATGAACAGTTACTAATTCAATGGTTTCTTGTAGGACTATCGCGAAAAGTAAGTCAACATATTAGCCTGGAGACGTTCAAAACATATGAGGATGCACTAACAAAAGATCTTTAGGTTGAAATGGACGAAGACATACCTGCATACCCCACGGACCATAGACTGGAACAGAATCTAGAGAATGTACATAAGTCTCTGAAGGAGCTCAGCCTCAAGAATCAGGAGATTTGGTGCACTAAGTGCTCAACAAACAGCCACTCGAAAGATAACTGTCGACAATAATATAGTCGACAAGACATCCGCTTTGTACAGACCAAATCATTTTGTGAAATTTGCCAGGAACATGGAGACCACTCTACAGCAGACTGCCCGTTTAATATGAAGAACGGCAAGGCCTCCTGGCACGCCATCTGCGAAACGAAAATTCACAACACCACCGACTATCAGTTAAACCTAAACAATCGACAGAACTATCACGTGGTATACCAAACAAGTGCAGTAACACAACATAACGAGCAAAACAATCCACCGAATGATCAGAATAGAAAAAGATACGACGACCGATGATATGAGCACTGGTACAATAATCGACGCCAAGGTTACAGAGGAAGAGGTCGATTCCCTAGGAATCACGACATACGACCGCGTCAACCCACCCAGTGCTTCATATGTTACAAAGAAGGTCACCGGTATGCAGACTGTCCATACAAGGATAGGATTGATCTTAAATTCTGTACCCACTGTGGAGTAGGCGATCACTCGCTTGAGGATTGTCCTACTATGTTAGAGAAAATTAATACCAAGAAAAATGTTAATGTCTTGTCTTGTGTGCAAAAGCATGATGTAATAACTACTAAAAATTTACATATTGTAACTCGACAAGGCACAAAAACGGGACCTGATAACCCTCAAATTAGCAAGATTACAGACACCAATGTTTATCCCAACCCTATAAAGGAAAAAAAAACATATCAAGAAGCCACCCACATATTTCACGACATTGCACGACAAGAAGACATCGTTAACAGTCGACCCAACATAATACATCAACTCATCCAACTTGTTCAAATAGAAAAATCCATAGCTCAGTTCATTGACTTATTGCATGAAATAAAAGGTACCAACCTTGGAAAACAAATAAAAAGCATTTGCAGCTTGAACCAAAAAGACAAAAGTGATGCCGACCCACTTTTCGACCTAGAAATTGAAGGTTACCACGTCCGACAAGTAGTGCTCAACTTCAAGTCCCAAGTGAATATCATGACCATACATGGGAACAGATGGGAAGACCTCGACTCTATGAATCAGGCATTTACCTGAAACTCGCTGACCAAGGCCTCATTGAACCCATTGGAGTTTGGAAAAATGTCGACACGGCCATCAAAGGAATCTCGACCAAGGTTGATTTTGAAATTATTGACCCAAAATAAGGATCTAGCTCCTTCTCAGCATTAGTTGATCGACCTTGGGGAAGAAAGATGAAAGCATCCATATCCTTAGACAAGGAACGAATCAAGCTAAAAGGAAATGGTCAAAACGTCATTGTACCCATTCATCCATCCCAAGGAGAGCCTTGGAAAAAACCTATTGATGAAGAAGTCGATTTCAGACAACTTTACCAAATCCACAACAATACAGACTATACAGAACCAAACATCCATGGAGAACTTAACTTAGGTAACCAAGACTCAATTGGTTATAACTCAGATGCCGAATTGTATGACTGGGAAATGGAAAATTACGAAACACAAGCAAGAGGGTGTTGGACTATACAAAAAGTACAGAAAAAACCCACCTGACAGTGCTTCATAGTTTCAATTATCCCCAAAATATTTGAAAAGAAAATAATGGAACGCCCCACCTTACAACCAACCAACTTAAACACTACACAACTACCCAGGTATAAGGAGAGGGAATCACCAGTCCTGCATATTGAGCAAGTATCTAAAAACATCGGTGAACATGGCCGACTTCAAAGCTTAGTTGAAACGTTTACATGTCAAGCAGCTAGATGGTGGGACACCCATCAGACAAAACTACAGACCTGGACAACTGCTTCGACTTACTTTGTCGAGAGGTTTGGTGGAAAGAAATTAACCCAGCAAGCCCATATCCCTATATTTACCCAAGGTCAAAACCCAGAAGAACATATCAAGACTTGTGAAAAGGAGTGGAGAAGACTTGGATACAAAGATGAGTGAGCCTGACCACATTTTTTCCCTTCAACCCTAGCCGACTTACCCAATAAATGGTACAAGATGGAGGAAGCTAGAGGTGAAACCTTCCTTTAGCATGAACTCAGGGAAAATTTTATTAAAGACTTCAACTTTATAACTCCAAACGAAAAATCTGGTTGAGACAGCACAGCAAATCAAACAATTTCTCCAACCGACCGAAAAACAACCCTCCCTAGAACATCGATAGATCAAAAATTGTAACAATCTACAAATACGGCCAAAACCACAGTCGACCCGTTTACAATTAGAAAATGAAAACACAGAAGGCAAGAGCTTCAGATGGAAATCCAACCATGTTGAAACAACAAAACCTATCCACTCAGTCCTGAAAGTCGCGACAACCGACAAACCAGACATTGACAAAATGACTACAGCCGACTTCCCTGCCACATTCTCACAATTCAAAGAAGGAAGTCGACCGATTAATGAGGCTAAAGCATCGGAATGGCTAGATGCCAAAGTGAAGATTAAAGAGGTCGACATTTCAAATGACAACCGACCAAAACTAGCAAAAATTGGTGACTACTGGAACGAACAATAGACCACCGAAATAGTGAACTTACTTAGAGAATTCCAGGATGTCTTTGCTAGGGACTATAAAGACTTAAAAGGCTTAGTACAAGAAATGGGAGAAATGAAAATTGATACTAAACCTGATGTTCGACCTGTCAAGAAAAGACCTTATAAATTGGCTCACAAGTACAAGGAAATAGTTAAAAAGGAAATCTACAACATGTTAGTAGCAGGGATCATTTACCCTATCGACTAGTCGGAATGGGCAAGTCCAATGGTTGTACAGCCCAAGAAACATGACCCGACAAGGTTAAGAATTTGTGTCGACTTTAGGGAGCTCAACAAAGTAACACTGACAAACCCATTCCCCACCCCTTATGCTAACGAAATCTTGAATGAATTTGCAGGCCATGAATGCTACTCATTTACAGATGGCTTTTCACACTATAACCAAGTACCAATAGCTAAAGAGGATCAAAAGAAGACAACATTTGTGTGTGAATTTGGTTCCTTTGCTTACAGAGTTATGCCTTTCGGTTTAAATAATGCACCTGCAGTGTTTTCTCGAATTGTTGTCAAAACCTTCCAAGAGTATATATATAAGACCATGGCAGTATACTTCGACGACTAGACAATATACTCCACTTTAAAATATCACTGCAAATGGCTCAGACTTATGCTGGAGAGATGTCGACAGATTCAACTCTCCCTGAACATTAAGAAATGTATATTTATGACTCCCATAGGCATACTCTTAGGGAATATTGTCTGTAAAGAAGGTATCAAGGTCGACTTTGCAAAGATTAAAATTATCTTCGACCTGAAACCACCAGTAAACCCCAAAAAGGTCAGGGTGTTACTTGGCCATACAGGTTATTACCAAAAATTCATAAGACACTATTCATATATGACCTATCCTATGGAAGAACTACTAAAGGAAGATCAAGAGTTTAAGTGGATAGAGGAATGCCAGATCTACTTCGACAAACTGAAAAGAAAACTAGTCGAAGCCCCCATTCTAAAGTTTCCAAAATGGTCGACCAAATTTCATGTGCATATTGATGCATCAGGAATAGAAATAGGAGCAATCTTGACTCAACCAGGGGATGATGGGATGGATTACTTTATAGTTTACAGCAGTCGAAAATTAAATAAGGCTGAAAGAAACTATTCAACTACAGAGAGAGAAGCCCTAGGTATGGTCTTTTCCCTCCAAAAGTATCGACATTACCTCTTGGAAAACCCCTTCACGTTCTATACCGACCATCAAGCCCTGAATTACCTTGTCAATAAACCACTCCATCATGGAAGGATTTGTCATTGGCTACTTCTTTTCCAAGAATTTGAGTTCGAAGTCGTTGTTTGACCTGGAAAACTAAATATCGGGCCTGACCATCTATCCCGCATAGACACAGGAGAGGAACCGACAGGAGTCGACGATGACCTACCAGATGCACACTTATTTCACATAGAAGCAATGCCAGAAGAACTAGAAGAAATAGCTCAGTTCTTAGAAACCGGCCACGCACCAGAAGGTATGAATACCAGGAAAAAACAAATCTTAGCTATGAAGGCTGCACCCTACAGCCTCATCAATGGATTTTTATACAAAATGGGATTAGATGACATCCTCAGAAGGTGCGTACTCGAACATGAGCAAGACCAAATCATGCATAAAGCCCACTATGGACCTGCAGGAGGACATTTCCAATCAGACACAACTACAAAGAAAATCCAACAGTTAGGACTATGGTGGCCAACGCTCCACAGAGATTGAAAAAGTTTTGTTAGTCGATGTGATAGATGTCAATGACTTGGTCGACCCCTGCCGAGTACAGAAATTCCCTTAATATCAGTAAACCCCAGTCTCACATTCGAAATCTGGGCCATAGACTTCATAGGACCGTTTCCTATCCCAGCCAAAAGATCAGGTGCAAGATATATTATCACTGCAGTAGAATACGTCACTAAATGGGCAGAAGCTAAACCCGTCGATACATGTTCGAGTAAGGTCGCCGCTAAGTTTATCTACGAAAACATCATCACTAGATTCGGATGCCCACTAACATTGATCAGCAACCAGGGCACACACTTTATCAACAAAACTATCAAAAACTTAACCGACCAATTTCACATCGACCACTGACGGAGTACAGCATATCATCCTCAGTCGAATGGCGTGATTGAAGCTTTCAATAAAACATTGACAAAAGGGTTAACCAAAATATGCAATACTGACAAGGATGACTGGGACGAGAAAATCCCTCCAGTCTTATGGGCATACAGGACAGCCTATAAACGGTCGACCGACCAAACCCCCTTTAGACTAGTCTACGGCCAAGAGGCAGTCGTCCCCCTACATTTCCCACAGCAAACACCTATTATTGCACAACTACTACATGTTGATGTCGAACATGCAAGAAAGGACCGACTATTCCAACTCAGCAAGCTGGAAGAACACAGACTTATGGCTATACAACACAAAGAAATTCATAAGCAACAACAGAGAGCATGGCATGACCGCAACATCAAAAACAAAAACCTATCGGTCGGCGACTTTGCATTACTCTACAATAGTCGAGTCAAAGGCAAACCTAAGAAACTCCACACAGAATGGATGGGACCTTACGTTGTCGAAGAGATACATCCCAATGGTTCAGTCCGACTAAAAACATTGCAGGGCCTAGTATTTTGGAAGCTCGTTAATGGAGCCCGGATAAAACATTATAGAAACTGAAAAAAAATCATATAACAACCATAACCGGCAATCAAAACACCATAAAAAGCTAAAAATCCCAAAAAACCAAAATAATACCATAGACACAACACCATGACAGGAAATCACTACTTCGACAACCCACATCATTACCATCGACCATTCCTGTTGACCATTCTTAGCACCGACACCGGTCGACGACCTTAAAAGTCCCATCGTGCATTTATGACCTCGAGCGCTGAAAGCAATTCACCATTAGTTCACACTCGCGTATTACAGTTGGAACGTCAAGTCCACCATTAATACATCCATTCCCGCACACAACCACACCCTCGCCTATAAATACTGGACAGTCGAAGGTTCATTCACCACACCCTTTACACACAGAGCATTCGCACACTCAGTCGACCAAAAGCCAAGCTCCCTGCAGTAACCTTGACCAAATAGATACAATGGCCTCCAAACAGACCAGAGCATCGACCAAGGCAAAAGAGATCCAGGCTGTAGATACACCTTTGGTCCGTAGATTAAAGAACATAAAAAACGCCAAAGTGCAGGAGGGCCCATGGCAGAAACTCTGGGCCGAGATTCAAGAATAGGCCTTTGTCGACAAGAAAATGACTCGGGCAGTTGAAAAATTCCGACGCAGCACCATCTTTGGATATGCCAATGCACCCCTGATGGCCAGCTTTGGTGGGACAAAAGAAGCTGCCGTAAAATTCATCATCAGCCGATACCACAATGGTCGGTTCTACTTTGACGAGCCAATTGACATTGCCAGGGATGTCGTCTCCAAACTCACTGGCCTGTCTAACCAAGGAAACCTTGTACCAATTGGAATCAAGGAAGGATTGGTCCAGGAACTTACAGGATCGCCATCCGGGAAAAACTCCAAAGGGTTGATGCTCAGGCAAATTGCAACTCGAACGCCACAGATTGTAGCCAAAATCATCACCATCACACTCACATTAGCAGGTCGAGGCAGCGACCTCAAATTGGAAATGCTGGAGGCCGTCGACATAATTTCCACCGACGGTCGAATCTATAGATGGGGGTATTATGTCACCGACATGATCAAAACCGTCTGCGAGCGATGCCAAGAGACGGAAGGAATCATCAAGTTCCCCTCCCTCATCCTTTGGATCATTATGTACCACATATGTCCCGAAGGAAGCCTAGTCTTCTAGGAGCCCTCAAAATTTGACATGTACAGGTTCAAACTCTTTTCCCAGAAAGGGACCCAGCATGAGCTGGTGCAGGGGAAAGTGCTTTTGGAAAACTAGTTCCAACAATTGAAGGTTTGCACGATGAGATGGAGGGTGCCTCAAAACATCCAACGAAATCTACCAGCGAACTCCCACATACAGTTGGAGCTCAACCATACCTCGGTGTGGTATATGCAGAGCGATAACCCCAAGGACAACGCCCTTGACTACTACCCGTCTGTCGACCAAATATTCTGGGAATTATCTCGATAGGTGAAGACAAAAATACCAGTGCCCGAGGCATCCAAACAGGTCAACTTCTCAATCGAGGAGCCACTCACTGACCAAGAGAAGGAGGAAGACTACGACCTCAACCTCTACATCAGTACATTTGTGTCGAAGGACATATCGGTCGAGCCCACTGGTCGGGTACAAATAACTATCAAGCCTCCGATCGAAAAGAGAGCCGACCTACAGCCAACAGAACCACAGCCACAACCATAGCAGCAAGTAACTCCCTGGGCTCCAGCAAGTGTCGCTCCGACTCAGGAACCAATGGGTGAAGTCGAGCCCGACAACCCCGAGTATGCTTTGTCAACACGAATCATTAAGAAATTGGTCGCTGAGATAGCTACAGCCAGAAAGAAAATCAGAGCGCAAAAAGAACAACAAGGCAAAGGTAAGCGCAAGCTTATCATTTACAAATCCTCTGATGATGAAGACGAATTGGCAGCTGCGGCCCTTGACATTATAGAGGATGCCGCCACAAACAAGGTACCAGTTGAAACTTAGTTTCAATGGTTTCTGGAAGCAAGAGATCCTGAAGGTCGACCAAAGAAAGAAAAACCGACGCCAACGCCTAAAAACATCGTCGATCTTGTGTCGACCCCTCCACCTCCATCACCAACACCAGTAGT
This sequence comes from Pseudotsuga menziesii, assembly GCA_001517045.1. Taxonomy (NCBI): domain Eukaryota; kingdom Viridiplantae; phylum Streptophyta; class Pinopsida; order Pinales; family Pinaceae; genus Pseudotsuga; species Pseudotsuga menziesii. Next base: position 698,800 of record LPNX010729543.1, on the reverse strand, counting down.
CGAGGAGCAAGCACCGACACAACAGTCGGTCAGCCCCCTCGACTTATACAAGAGCTCCATACCGGATACGGTGAAAGCAAATTTTGACAAAGACGCCAAGCTAAAAGATTTCTTCAAGATGCTTCCTGAGTTGTTTCAATCGGCTCAGAAAATTCACACAAAGGCGCCCCTCTATATAGGTAGCGGAACACACCCCAGGGTATTTGCACACCTTACATCGACCTTCACCTGATCCAACCAAGAAGGAGACATGATTGGACACGTGCAGTCTACCATTGAACCAATCAACCCCGAACCCCAGGCTGACCTACCCACCACTACACCACCGGAAGCAGACATAACTCCCGACGAAAGTCCACATTGCACTTCCCCCAAACCCATTACCCCTGACCATTCCCCCACTCCATCACCACTGCCACCACCATCCCCACCACCCCCACCACCCCCTGATTCACAGCCAGACCTATCACAAACAACTCCATCCACACAGTCGGAAGTGGTCATACCACCTCCCCAGCCAGAAAAACCATCGACCTCCATCCCACAAACCAAAGGCCCCCCCTCAACTGTTGCAGGTACTCAAGAGACAGAGGCAGAAAAGAACAAAAAGAGGAAGCAACATCATGGGAAGACTCCCCAACTTTGGATTAGTTTGAAGGATGCAAGCTCCTTGACCCACATAGAGGTCGGTCAACTCCTCAGAACCCTAGCCAAAGAAGCAAAGACAAGGGCTGAGCGAAGAACCAAAGAACTAATAGACAAAAACACAGAACAGGTCGAGTTTCTCAACAAATGCAGGACTTTATCTCAGTCCGTCATCCCAGGCCCTATCGAATTCGACATAGATAGACCACTTGAAAAAGCATACCAGATATTTGAGAGCATGGTGTCGACCATCCAGGCACGCCTCCAGGAAACTAAGGAAGAACAGAAGGAGGAGACTGCCCGACTGCTACTAGCACAGTACACTGCATTCTCAAAAGCATACAAAGTGCTATAGGACCATATGGAGGAGTTTGTCGTCACTGAAGAAGTCTTAAGAGCCTAGCCTACTCACTATGGGAAGGTCTATCAGCAGACACGACAGACTTGTCAAGGCATTCAGGCTTTGGAGAGTAGGAAGACGACAGAGGTAGCACTTCGGCATACAATAGAAGAATAGATTGTGCTGGAAACCAACAAACTGCAGAAGCTGGAACGGGAAGCACATCAGTGGGTGCAACAAGCTCTTCCCAATCTAGAGAAAGTCGACATCATCTGCACATAGATGAAACGACTCATTGACACAGCAGACGAGCAGAACTAGTCCTTGGGCCCCAACATGGAAAAGATCACGGAAGTCCCCATTTCGGAAAAAATGTCGGTCTTGTCAAGCTTAACTACATTAACTATCGACATCCAGAAAGATTTGCAAAGCTGGACAGATTTCCAACATCACCTTGCCATCACAGCTCTGGCCATTGTTGAGGTCTGTGTCCAGAAAAGACCAACCATCCGTCTGCACAGTCCACCACAATGGCATTTTGAACGACCCAACCAACATATTTTTTTGTACCTCCCTGTTTCTTTGGGACGAAGAAACATTTTGTTCGTGGGGGAGATGTAGAAGGAGCAAGTCGACAAATTCGACTTGAATGAGGAACGACTTAGTCGATCAACCGACTAAGTCGATGGGCCGACTTAGTCTATCAGCCGACTAAACTAGAAGATTAGGTCGACTAACTAAAAGTCATGTCAGTTCACCGAACCAACAGGTAGTTATTTTGTAACTGTCTGTAAATTGTATATATTAGGCTATTGAGCCAAACGAGAGTTCAGTTCAGTTCTCTGCCTTGTATGGACTCATTATAATAATATAATCTGTTTAATCCTATCTGTTCTTGTCTCTTGTCTCTATTTTATATTTATGTATGTATGATTGGTAACCTTATGTGATCTGTGAGATTACAACAATCCGCTCCTCAGCAAATATTGGATATACCATTCGACACCCCATTTTAGCTGTGCGTTATTTTTAACCTTTGATTTCTCTTTCAGTTCTGATGCTTACACCAAATCGTGATCGGCATGGAGGTATGTGTTATGATAAGTAAAGCCAAAGGATGATCCTCAGTTGTAGAAAATATTTATTTGCAGGTATTGGGTTGGAACTTAAAGATGAGCTTTATATATAAAATGTAAGGGGGAATTTATAAGGAACGGTATATGTGATTTAAGTAGGTGGAACTGAAAGTATATACTAAATATGCGAAATATTTAACTCTACACTCTTATAAATCACCTCGACTTGTGTCGGAGTTGATACCTCGTTATAATCTATTTGAAGTAGGTTTTTAGGTGTTCTGTTGTACCTGCATGCCTTGTATTAATATAGGCGAATCTACTATGAGCTGTAGAGTATAAAGGTTTGATAAATAAAACTTAAACAAAAACATATATGCGGAATAAATAGATATTCATACTTACCTACTTTGATGTATCTCAATGGTGTGGTAATTAGAATTAAACTCAATTTGCGTGAAGGAATTTCAGTGGGTAAGGATACTTCACTAGGCTACAAAGAACATGTCACTTTTAAAAGAAAACCCTTACATAGTACAACTATGGATTGAGCTAGTACATGTAGGGCGGTCCTTAGTATGCAAAGGTTACTAAGAAGTACTTAGTCTTCTTGATTGTGTTATAAGTTACGTACTAATGATAACAAAGGAACCATCCTAGCCTAGATATGTTAGTCAATAAAAATAATAATAAAGGAAGGTTCCAGTCTCGATTTAAAATGTGGTTACAAATAGTATTTCATTAATATGTTGTATAAAGAAATGATGATCAATACCAGAAGTTTTCCTAGTTTTATTTTAGAGGTACTCTCAGTGAGAGAGTCGATGAGCATAATAGAAAATGTATAGCAACATTGATGTTGTGCATTGTAACCCTTTAACGAAATAAATGTCACAGGATGTGACCTTTTGGTGGATGTAACCCAAGATTGGGTGAACCACGTATATTGGTCTTCTTTTTTTATGTCTAAATGTCTCACTTTCCTTTTGTTTGCATACTTAACATTTTGTTTTGCAACCTTATCAATTGGCTATTTCCCTTAGAAATAATGATAAGGAATGTTATTGTTATAATGATGATTTCTGCCCGCACATTGGGTCGTTTTCAAAGCATTATGATGATGAATTGTTTGTGGCTATGAATAGTATTTTGAGGAAATTACATTAAAGAAATTGTCAACAACTAGATTAAATGTCGTGCAAATATGCTATTGATATGATTGAAAGTGCATCTCATAGGATTCATTTAAATAAACAATGAGTAGTCCGTCGAATATATCACTTTGCTTAAGAGAAATCCATTTTGTTAGTCGATGGTTAATGTAGATAAAATGTGGTTAAAGGAACATTAGAGTATGTATCAAATAACCGGTTAATTGCTACACCTAAGTATTCCACCATTGATGGGATTATGTAATCATGAGAATACTAGGAGGCATAATAAAGCCTGTTTGATTTATGTTATCTATAGAAATCTTAGTAAATTGGATGCAAATTGCACATTTGGTTTCTGCAGAGGAGAATGGATGTAATTTGTCAAATGATTGTGTTACAATGCGTGTAGTTTTGACATTGTCGAATTTAATTGGACATGCTTCATTGAAATGCCATATAAAATCTGCCACTAACACGATTGACTCATTTTGTACTAATAGAAAAAACAAAACTTTTACCCCTTTCTCACACTTAACGGCATTAGGATATAAGGGGTATGTTACATATTCTTTTATGAAAAAATGAACCTTGTGCCTGTGTTTTATAAATCAAAATCCTCTAATGATAGTGGGCATCGATACGACTTAGACTGTAATAGATTGGTCAACTGAAGCTCAATACTAAACACACTTCTCCTCTTAGAGTATAAAATATGATGCATTTAACATCACCATCTCTCCTTTCCACTAATTTCTCGGTAGTTCTCAGTAAAATTTATATTAGTTTGAGAGGACCAGAATCCTTGAAAATGATAAACCCTAGCACGCTTTACCCTCAATGGAGAACAACGCATGTACTCTTGAGACTTCTATGTAAAGGATAACCCATTTAGCACTACCTCGATCTGTGCATAACATCTTTAACCATTCATGTGTGGCCTTAAGAAAGAATCGACCCTTAGTTATTATGTGTTTTGACTTAAGTAGAGGTCACTGCATGCATTGGTGGTGACCATTGATTTGACAGGTTGACCTTTTATCTTTTTATATAATCTTACTAAGAGAGTTAAGGGAGTAAGATCTTAAGAGAAGAGGCCCATCTCATTTATATTAAACAAATCATCTAAATACATACATGAGTTATGGTTCTAGAATGTATAAGTTAGTTAGATATCAACACACTTTAAGGCAAATGTGTAGAGTTCCATTCTACCTGTTTTGGAGAGCATGATTGAGCTCTATGCTATTAAGGGATAGATAGTTAAGTTCTTTATTAAATATAAAGTTTGGCCATCCCTTGTCAATGATTGAAAGGCCATGTTATAAGGTTGATTTGTGATATCTATGAAAGAGATATAGGAGAATAAAATCCCAGTGAATGTGCTACGGACTTGTAATCCTCTTGAAGAATAAAGTAATAAAGGGATTTTCAATTTTGGTGGACGTAGCCCTTGGATAGGGTGAACCACGTATATTTGGTGTCTTGTCTCTTATCTGTACATCTTATGTATGTCATCTGGGTTTTTTTTGATATTGTTTTTTGTTTGATACATATAATGATGTCTATTTGAGTAGGATATCAATTACTAGCTGATTTATCGATGTATACGAACAAGGTTGAAAGCACTAAGGAATAGCCATGATTTTATGGAACTAATAAGTAGTAACACAAAATGTTTACCGTCTGACATGAAACAATAGAATGAATCTGAATTAAGTAATGTAGCAATTTCGAAAGTAAAATTTTGATTGTTAGTGCCACCTTAATGTATGCCTTAATGGAGTTGTTACTTATGATGAAAATGACCTTTTATTGCTGATAAAAAGGTAGCAATGGAAATGGTTTTCGATTCCAAGTTAAAAGAATACTTATCTCTATTGGAACTAAAAGCGACACCGATATTTTTTTTACCCCATATTTCAGAATTTTTACATGTGGAATTTCGGGTATCTTACATATGGTATTAGAGTGAGGTTGCAACACGTGGGCCTATATGGGCAGAAAGTAAAACATAGGGTATAGTCAGGAAAATAATCATGGAGTTGATAGACATAAAAGGTAATAAGGTAAATGTTAGTTTAGTCACTGAGTGATTTATGATTAAAGGATGAAATGCAAGCCATGTTTTGCCACTTTGAATGGAGTTGCCAATTAGAGGAAATTTAAACTCAAAATGGGCCTCCTAAAATGAACTAATAAAATAATAGTTAAAATAATAAAATAATATTTATTAATTTTGGAGGAAGAAAAGAAGAAAACTACTTTTTTCTTTGTATTTTTGACATATCTCCCTTTGTTTTTACTCAAATTTCGATCGGGAGAGCTCATTGGATACGGAATTAAATTCCGCATCCAACGAGTACCCACTCGGCATACTTTTGACGGACCCCGCTACCCCAAAAACAAGAAATACCTGGAAAAATGGAATGATGACATCATCATTCCATTTTTCCAGGTATTTCTTGTTTTTGGGGTAGCGGGGTCCGTCAAAAGTATGCCGAGTGGGTACTCGTTGGATGCGGAATTTAATTCCGCATCCAACGAGCTCTCCCGATCGAAATTTGAGTAAAAACACGGGAGATATGTCAAAAATACAAACAAAAAAAGTAGTTTTTTTATGATACCTAGCCCCAAATTTATATTAAAAAAGTGTTTAAGACCTATACGGTATTTCAAATTTAAAGCAATTTCATTGGCTAACACATGATGACACGGAATTTGAATAAAAGTTAAAAGGCCCATTTTGAGTTGAAATTTCCTCTAATTGGCATATGCCAATATAGATTATAGCAAGTTCCATTAGTTTTATTTATGTATGTACTAACAATGACATCCTTTCCAGATAAGCAATTGATGGTCCAAAGTTCTTCAAGATAGTTGCGGGTGTATAGCAAGTATGCACAAACTCAATTGACGATCAAGTCAGTATAAATGAGATAAGTACCCTTTCATGGTTCATGGCTCAAGTATAGCTCATATTAGTGAAATAAGTTCTTAGTAAGTGAAATATGTACCTTATGTAGGCCCCTTACAATAAAGTGTTTTGGACTATTAAATGGAATATGCATATTTTCTTAAATTTGAGGAGAATAATTTAAATAAAAAACCAATATGAGGAAAGGCCAAATTTATTTTGAACCCCATTGGCTTTGTGGAAAGGAGAACAATTCCTCATTTAATGTATAACCCATCCTTGGTATTTCAAAACTAGAAATGGTGTCTCTGGACAGAGGTTGAGTGTCATATCCTACATAAATTGTATCTCCGTATGTGATACATATTACATGTAGTTACTAGAGATACTGACATACAACAGACATTGATTAACATAATTACGATGCAATTAAGTGTTATTGAAAGTTTATTAGAAAATTAGTGACTCCTTGGAATATTAAGTAATCATGCCGGAAGAGGACCTTGATAATTTAGGGTTGCCTTGAGAAAACATTTGAAATGTTTTGATAGAAAAATGAAATGTATGCATTCTAAAGATTAGATCAATAAATGTATGATTATGGAATATTTTAGTCCAAATTAAGTTGCATGCCTATAAAACTTCCTCTAGTAAGTTCCTTTGGTAGAAGAGAAGTGGTATGGTAAATACAAGTGACTTAATGGACTAACCAAACTTAATGATGACTAGTAAGTTAATCTTATTTTACAAAATTATGACATTGCATGAATATTAGAAGAAAATCCCTTCCATTTATTTGTTTAGAAAGAATTTCTTCTTTAAAGGTTATATTGTATGTGCTAACAACTTGAACGTAAGACCACAGTGACTTTCGGGGACAGCAATGTGTGGAATGTTACCGTTGTTGCAATCAAAGAAGCCTAATGCTAATCATGTTGAAATTGGTGAGGTAAGACAATCAACTAAGACAAGGTAACGAGTAACCTTTTAAACCTTGATCAAGGATTAACAAAGTTGTTATTCATAGGAAAAAAATTCGGGTACGCCAAGATGCTTGTTATCAAGGGGTAATCGTGTCTTGCAAATACCTTTATTATTATCATTAGTATGCACATGTCTAGAGTTATGAGATATGCGAATCATTATTGTCACCAGTCATGAAGAAAATCATCATTCTCAATTCTCAAATTTTACCCTGATAATTATTATGATCTATTACTTATCCTTGATAAATAATGTGGGTTGATTTAGGAGAAATAGTATTCTAAGCCTACTATTACCTTTAATGAACATTATCCATTATTGTTCTTGTAAAAACGGTTAGCTGTGTATGCGAAAAGGACTTCAAAATGGTGTGTCTACTCAAAATAGACAATTCCTATTGACCTGTAGAATGTTCCTAAAATAATATATATATATACAAATAGGTATATAGAACTAAGTATCACTAGGAGATTCCTATGTCTCTAGCTTAAAAATTAGAGAGCTCTAGCTAGATACAAAATGAAACCCTATACTATTGGATTGATATCAAACGAATCACGGTCAAAGGAATAAACAAAACACCTTATGTTCCCAAAACTACGATGGAAAAAACAAAAGTAACAGTGACTCTCATAACCTGAATAGAAATTTTCTAAATCAAATCTAAATGTTTCCAACAAAAATCGTGGAAAGATTCTTTGGTTCATAAACACAATGGCTCCAACCAACTTAGGGGTCCTCAGAAATACAAGGATCGGGTTCTTCAAGTAAAAGAATAGCGATTTCATATCAAAATCAGGGATTTTATTCCAATTAAATAAAACGGGTTCTATAAGAATACAGTGGGATTGCAAATCGAATCTTAGCTACATTTTCTAGTTTATCACATAGATATATATATACACTATTGATATGGGTTTCCTTTAGCGCTTCCAATCCCAATCCAAATAGATATGGTTGTAATATAAAAGTATGGCGAATCCAAACCCAAAAAATAGAGTTAGAGTTGAATGTCGAGTTGAAGTTACACCTTAGCGCACCAGAAAAAATATAAGCCAAAATATTGCAGTGAACCCAAAAATGCATAAGTATATGTGCACAATGGCATTCCTCCAGTCAGCAACTCCCCTACCAGCATTTCTGCTGCCTCCAGGAATTTCCTGCCCTTTCCCCAAAGGGTTTTCCTCCCCTTACATACTACCACCTCCACTATATATAAAAAAAATCCCCTACTTAACTCCTAGGTTCCAAAAGGTAAAATCTAGGGTTCAGTAAATGATTTCGTTTGCCTATAACAACCCTATTTTCTTGTGCAGCAAATATACCCTTAAGCACATGAATTACTGGCCCTTTTCCCGGCTGAATGCTAGAATGACTTTCCTAAAAAGATATATTGGCATGCACGTGCTTTCTCCCACGATTTATCGCTCGTGCCACTTCATGGTGCCAATAAATCTATACTATTCTTAGATCCACTCAAGCGACTACCTGGTTACAAATTTTTTGAAGGAGTTGGGTCTGTTGGATAATAAATAAGCCTCTGCCGCAATTCTCTTAGGCATGCTAAGTGGCACTAGGGATAACTCCATTCTATTTTTAAGGGCACCAAGCCCATGATTTAGTCCAAGATTTGTGCCACAATTTTAACCTGATTTTGAGCAATTCCTGCAAAAACTCGAGTCTTTCACTAGTCAGGTGTGTGTTATGAAGTCTGAAATTCCATCCTTTAGTAATGTCATAGATATATTTATATTGAGGTCATATATTAATATATGCCAACATATGTGGCAATATGCTTGATCTAGCTAAATGTTATATCGCCATTTAGTATAAATTGAGGTATGCAGGTGATGATATCTCCCTCTCAAACTTTTACGGTGACTTCAATATAAAGTCCTTAACAATTATTCTAATGTTGTTTCCCTTTTGTACCAAGGTTAATGTACTCTTCTTGATCATGGATTAGACATATCAGAGTTAGGTTAACTAAGATATTGTACCTTATTTTGGTTAACCATGACGAAAGTCGGAGCCCAAAACCTTACTCGTAGCACTGCCATGCAACACTATTGAAACCAAAATATGGCTTCCTATTCATTCACTTTTCTCCCTAGTGGTTTTTTTGAGTTTTTTCAAGGTCTCATGTCTCCTAAGTCTATCACTTAGGTAAATTTAACTCTTATAGATTTCCAGGTCTTGTTTTTGTTGGGGCATTGGCCTTGAGATCCTCAACAAAACAAGTGCAATAATCATTCATAATTACAATGTAGTTAGGGGTATGTAGGAGGAATATTACATCCTCCTCCCCTTAAAAATAACACCATCCTCAGTGTTCTTGTTTTCAACCAGTCTCCTTCTCCTCATGAGTCATCTTTTCTTGCTTAGTCTTTTCTGTACTGATCTCCTTCGACCTTTCCTAACTTTTCACAAGTCGTCATTTTCTTAAAACCTGTAGTTTCCTATAGCAATATTGGGTCTTCCCAACTCCATGTGTCAAAATTTCATAATTAAATTTAAAACTTAACAATGGATCCTTTTGCAATACCCCAATTGTGATTCATGGGACATCTTCTAGTATTTATTTTTGCATCAATAATGTAATTTATTCATAAGTAATTCATACTTGCTCATGATTTTCAATTAGAGCATCAAAATTCCCCACTCCTCTGCTCCTTTGAGGGAGTTTTTTTCCTACTCGGGTCTTACATTCGACAGTCTAATTACTTAGAACATTAACACATTTTTTGTTCATTATAACATGGAGATGAAAATATTCCCCAACACCTTTGGTGATCATCAAACTCCCCCTCGAGTTCTTTTACAATTTCCTGTGTGGACTTCCGGGCTATATCTGAGGTTACTCTCCCTTTTGACTACTAGTCAAAAGTTTTCTCCTTAATGACATCAAACGGCATCCTGTCTTCTAGATGTCAAATTTTGCCTAGGTCTTGCTATTGATATCATAACTCTTTCACAATTCCCCTCAAGCTTCCTCGCTTGAGTCTAGGAAAACAAGGTATAGTTAGATAATCAATTTACTTGCCACTTCATATGCCTAACACCAATGTGCTGACACGACAATCATTTTCCTAACACCACTTTGCTCACACAACATATATGCCTAACACCAATGTGCTCACACAGAAATCATTCGCCTAACAACATTGTGATCCCACGGCATAAATTTTCCTTATCCGTTTTTAATGTTCATTTCAACCTTTGACTATTTATGGCACACACAACTTTGGTGCTTAACGTGACTTCACTGTCATTTTCTTGATTCTTGAATCAGCTTCACGGTTAATTAAATATAATAATATCTATCTATAAACACTAATTTCATCAATCTAATCATCATTACATACGTTGTAATGATTTGTACCTTTATCATCATTGAGGATTCATACAATCCTCCAAAATAATTCCTTCCTCAATTTTGGGCAATTGAGTGCAATTGGTTTGCGCAAGCGAATTTATATTCCATAATGTATGTTTTGTCATTACATTAGTCACGAACTTCGTAAAACCTTGCAATGTTAGTACGTAAATAACATAATCCAAGGTTAATCCTTGGTTCATACAACCCTCAAAATCTAATAGCTTATAGTAACACAACACTCATTCTTAGCTTCATTATTAAGCCAGTGACTATAGTGTTCCTAGAAAAATCCTGTAATGTTATTGCATAACATTATTTTAAATTTATTCCTTTATCATTTTCAAATACTAATAGGAAAACATCTTCACTCATGTGTCCTTGGTTAGGGACATTTCAATTCTACACAACAATACTGAGCAGTAAGCTGAGGATGTAGGAATATCAAGTGTTATTTGGTTCTATGTGCCTATTAGTACCCTTGCAGGAAACATTATACTCTTTGTTGGGACCTCTTGTACTTTTAGTAACCTTCTGTAATCCATGAATACACACATGTTAAAACTTTCATAAAACAATATTTGATAATATTCATCAAACAAAACAGTAGGTTTAGAACACCGTTTCTCCTAAATCAACCCACACATTTCGCAAGAAGTTCAACGTTGATGTAACACACTTGTAATCTCACATTTGTCAAAATATCCAGCACGATAGGATTATGCTAAAATATATTAGATCGCATTTCTTACATATGAGTATATAGTTTTTCTAGCTCACTTTTTAACACGAGAATATAATCATAAAATATTACACATTGGTACTTTACTTGTTTTATCTCATATTACATGGAATTACACCAATACCCTAAGGGGTATTGTTTTGTTAGGCTTCCCACTCTGCTTCTACTTGTAGCAATTTAGGTTTGGCCTGCAGTAAGATTTTATTTTTGAATTCCTTTTAAATTATAATCGATGTGTGAGAGTTTTATTTAACCATACATTTAACGATTAGTGCTGAACCAAATATTATGATAAGCCTAACATTCTCATGTCTTCCACCTTCCTTACACCTGAGGGGTGTCTTCAAGCAGTTATGGTTCCTACATTACCCATTTCTTAGGGTTTTGGGATTCTTTGCAAATATTTGACAATATAAAATTCTTTTCCCAAGGTAAGTAAACACATGATTTTTATTATTCTGTAGTAATTATTATTACCATTTATGTCGTTATATAACTATCAACATTTATTGCTAGGAACCTGTGCATTTTCCTTTCCTTAGGCACCCATATCTTGTTACCCATTCTAGTTGATGCTTTATGTTTTAACAGGTGTCCATTAGTATGAAGATATGTATTTATTGCTAGAGACAATTCTAAGAAAGGACTATCTTCCTTAATAAATCAGAAGTAAAGTTTATAGTCCAACTTCCCATGGTAAGAGTGTAATATAACCTTTACGAAAAAAATGAAAGAATTACTTGCACATTTTTGGTTTTTCAACCCATTGATAATGTAATAGCATACCTTTGCATTGTTGTTTCATTACCTTATATTTTTAGCCACCTCCTTCCATCTTTGTCTGCCTGTTCAGATGACTTATTTCCTCATTCATCATTGCCATGCATCCAAAACAAATTCATTGGATTGGTTAGGTTTTGAAATCTTCCTATATTTATAATTTATGCTGAGCCCAAATAGGCCTGAGTATTGTCACTTCCTATCTGATACCATTTGTAACATCCTCAAATTAATGAAACACTTAATCATAACAAGTTAATTCTTTTTCTAATAAGTATTCAAACCCATACCAGAGTTTATTTGTAACTATGGAGCTTATAAGAGGATAGCTTCTCTACATGTACATTTAGCTTATCTTCAGTAAAGGAAATATTTTATGTACCATGCTTCTGTCTCCACAACTCAACCACAATAGGCTCAAGTTTACGTGGCATTAAAATATTAAGTGTATCCCAACAAATCTTAAATTCAAACATAGGGTAAAGAAGGAATGCATATTGCTGAAGATGCTCCCATATTTCTCCTAAGATGCACTTTATGTGTATTCACAAGAAACTTTAAATATCTCCCTCTTGATTCATGCATACTCAACCATTATTTCTAACATCATCACATAAATCACATAAGATACTAAATGGAATTTGTAGAAAAATATCATCAATATAACCCACAATATCAAAAGCTAAAACATCATAAGATACAAACATAAGGGAGACACAGATGTATGTGGCTCGCCCCAAACTTGGGGTTACATCCACCAACTTGGTTATCTTATTTATTTATAAAATCGATATTTGAATGTATACAACCCACATCATGTATGATGTGTCATTCATTTTCTCTTTCCAAAGTTTCACATATAAATGAAAATAACCTTTATAGTATCAACCCAACAACATGTACCTTGAAGGTATCTTTAAGAAAAATATGTTTATCAGTTTACTTTGAGGACAGGAGTCTGCTTCCTTTACCACACTTAGTAATTTATTAATTTTATGTAGCCTAAAGTGATACAAATGAATAAGGGGAATACCATAGTTTTCAAGGAGTTATTCCTACGCTATGCACTCTACTCATTGTACGACATGAAATAACGCTAACTTCAAATGTATACTAGGTCATAACCCTCAGCACTGGAACATGAAAACACAGTCCACACAAACCATGTAACACATGCAATAAATCATGCATGTAATACCTAATGCACTACCCATGTAATGCATGCAATAACTAAAGAATGTAATAACTAATAACGCATGCAATAACCCATGAATGTAATAACCAAAGCACTAACCATGTAGCACAGGCAATAACTCAGGCATGTAATAACTAATAACGCATGCAATAACTCGGCGTGGGTGCAATGTAACTCTGAAAATCATGTACAGAATCTAGATCTATAATGCATACCAATAAGGACCGTGCACCTCCATAATGTGAACTGGATTTATATTCATAATAATACATAAAAATTTAGAGAAACAATTCTCTCCCACAATTGTCACCGATACCTGGGAACATTTATGTGGGTGCATTCCAATATAGACGCGGCGATTCTAGTATGTGATTTTTAATGACTTACAGACAATAAAACAACTGCAAGATCCAGACTCATACCACGTCCAACTAGTAACCTAGGAGGGCATGCAAAAATGAGGTCTAGACAAAATGGGTACACATATAAAACACATACCAAGGCAATCAGACAGATCTGTATATCATACTAGCCATGCTCTCTGCGTCTGGGGAACGGATCAGGGAGATTGTGGGAAGGTCTATCAGTTTTTTAACATTCCTTTTTGATGAAATCAATACCAATACAAGAGGTCATGGGGAGATCGGCTGGAATTTTACACAATACTGGCTATGAAACGAAACCTTGTCAAGGGAATCATGGGCAAGTTTGTATCACACATACCAGGATATCACGGCAATACTATGGGAGTTTATTTAAACAATGTTTATTTTTGCACATTGAAACTCCATCAAGGAAGTCATGGGAAGCAATAGGTATTGGACTCCCAAGGATCCAAAAATTATCTACAAACATAACCATCCATCCTTAGTGTCTCAGAACTAATTAGGTAGTTTGGGTTCAATAGGTGTTATGAAATGCAAGTGTTTAGATCCCAAGCATTTAGGAAGAAAACAACATTCAAATCAAATAAACAAAAGGCCAAGAATTCATATCTAACCAAACCAGAATCCAACACACTAAACATAGGAAACCAAGGGTGATGCGTTGATCATATTGTAGGTTATCCTTCTAGATTAGGGAAAACTATAAAAATGAAAAATTCAGCTTGCCCTACTTGTGGAATTCTAGAGACCTCTAACCATATCCAATGATATGATTTATCCAATGCCCAGGGGTATAAATTCATATCAGTTAAAAAGTAGAGAGCTCCAGCTAGATACAAAATGCAACCCTGTACTATTGGATTGATATCAAATGAATCACAGTCAAAGGAATAAACAAAACACCTTATGTTCCCAAAATTGCAATGCCAAAAAGAAAAGTAGTAGCGACTCTCACATCCTGGATAGGTTTCTCTAAATCAAATCTAAACTTTTCCAACAAAAATCGTGGAAAGATTTTTTGGTTCGTAAACACAATGGCGCCAACCAACTTAGGGGTCCTCACAAATACAAGGATTGGTTTCTTCAAGTAAAAGAATAGTGATTTCAAATAAAAATCGAGGATTTTCTTCCAAGTAAAAAAAACTAGTTCTATAAGAACACAATGGGATTGCAAATCGAATCTTAGCTGCATTTTCCACTTTATCACACAGATATATATATAAACACTACTGATATGGGTTTCCTTTAGCACTTCCAATCCCAATCCAAATAGATCTAGTTGTAATATAAAAGTATGGCGAATCCAAACCCAAAAAATAGAGTTAGATCCATTCATACCATAAATATGCAATTCGCATGCCAAGTTGGGGTTACACCTTAGTGTACCGACAAAAATATAAGCCAAAATCTTGCAGTGAACCCAAAAATGCAGAAGTATATGTGCACAACCGTTCCTCCATTCAGCAACTCCCCTACCAGCATTTCTACTGCCTCTAGGAATCTCCTACCCTTTCCCCAAAGGGTTTTCCTCCCCTTATATACTACCACCGCCACTATATATATATATATAAAAATTCTCCTACCGAACTCCTAGGTGCCAAAAGGAAAAATCTAGGGTTCAGTAAACGATTTCGTTTGCCTATAACAACCCTATTTCTTATGCAATGAATATACCCTTAAGCGCATGAATTACTGGCCCTTTTCCAATTTGAATGCTAGAATGACTGTCCTAAAAAGATATGTTGGTGTGCACATGGTTTCTCCCACGATTTATCGCTCGTGCCACTTCATGGTGCCAATAAATTTATACTATTCTTAGGTCCACTCAAGCAGCTACGTGGTTGCAAATTTTTTCAAGGAGTTGGCTCTGTTGGATAACAAATAACCCTCTGTCTCAATTCTCTTAGGCATGCTAAGTGGCACTAGGGATAACTCGATTCTATTTTTAAAAGCACCAAGCCCATAATTTACTCCAAGATTTATGCCATGATTTTAACCTGATTTTGAGTAATTCGTGCAAAATCTTGAGTCTTTCACTAGTCAGGTGTGTGTGATATGAAGTCTGTAATTCCATCCTTTAGTAATGTCATATATATATATATATATATATATATATATATATATATATATATATGTATATTGAGGTCATATATTAATATATACTAACATGTGTGGCCATATGCTTGATCTAGCTAAATGATATATCACCATTTAGTATAAATTGACGTATGCAGGTGATGATATCTCCCTCTCAAACGTTTACGATGACTTTAATATAGAGTCCTTAACAATTATTCTAAGGTCATTTCTCTTTTGTATCGAGGTTAATGTAGTCTTCTTGATCATGGATTAGACAAATTAGAGTTAGGTTAACTAAGCTATTGTACCTTAGTTGGGTTAATCATGACGAAAGTCGGAGCCCAAAACCTTACTCGTAGCACTGCCATGCAACACTATTGAATCCAAAATATGGCTCCCTATTCATTCACTTTTCGCCCTAATGGTTTCTTTAGTTCCGTCAAGGTCTCATGTGTCTCCTAAGTCTATCACTTAGGTAAATTTAACTCATATAGATTTCCAGGTCTTGTTTTTGGTGGGGCCTTGACCTTGAGATTTTCACCAAAACAAGTACAATAATCATTAATAATTACAAGGTAGTTAGGGGTATGTAGGAGGAATATTACAATATAAGAATCAGATATATTAAGAACTATACACAGAGATACAATAATCTCATAACATCAGGTTCAAATATGTATAAGGAAGCAAATTTGTAGTATGAATGATGCACATTTTAAGCAATTGAAACAGGGTTTTAAAAATATATACATAAACAAGTAATAAACAGATAGTTTATTATTGTAGCATATATAAAAGTACATACATTCGAAATAACAACCCAAGTCTCATGCAAACATAAACATTCACAAGTAAATATAGCATCTATATAGAAGACATATACATAACTGCAATATAAACAAGTTCAAATAGAACTAATGAACATAAACATAATATAAGTCGAAAACCTACCTCCAAATAGACATTAATCATTCATAAAACAAAAAATATATTACACATAAAGTATTGTAGGTCTGCATAAGTTCCAGTCTCTCGACTTCCATGTGTCTCCCTCCTTTTCATTCCTAAAACATATTACAATATATAGGGCATAAAAGTGTAATCAATGTTTGTTATAGATCCACTTTTTAAGGTTTGAACTTCCAAAAATATAAGAGAATCATATCTAGAAAAGATCTAAATCATCTAAACATAACAAGTGTCAAGTCCTTTACTAACTTAGGCATAATATCAGAGTCTTCGAGCTGCCTCATTTGTTCAAAGAGATTTGAGAGCCTCTTTTCCATAGCCATTTTAGGCATATCCTCCAATCATACCATTCCATGACACCAAGTCCCTTTCAGCCACATTGTCAAATACCTGTCATGCATCTTCTATGCTTCCGCACTTAGCATACATATCAACAATGGCACGACCTGTAAATCCTCCACACTCAAATCTAGTTTTGATAATATAGGTATGTATCAGTTTTCCATACTCCTGATCCAAAAGACTTGCACATGCACCAAGACCATTCGCAAATCTTATTCGGTCATGCTTCATGTCTTCCCTTTGAATTTTTAAATATAGTTGTAAGGCTTCTTCACCATGTCCTTGTCAGGCATGGACCTGTTCGAGAGATGGTAGACTGGTACACGCACTGAGAACACATGCATAGATGATACGGTCCCACTCGATCCCATCAGTCGATTCCATATGAATGTGTCTCATTGAATGTGTCTTGTGCATCTTCTATGCTTCCACACTTAGCATACATATCAACAATGACACTTCCTGTAAATCCTTTGAACTCAAATCCAGTTTTGATAATATGGGTTTGTATCAATTTTCCATACTCCTAATCCAGAAGACTTGCACATGCACCAAGACCATGCGCAAAGTTTATGTGGTCATGCTTCATGTCTTCCCTTTGCATTTGGCAATATAGTTTTAGGGCTTCTTCACCATGTCCCTATTGGGCATGGCCCCGTTCTAGAGACGGTATATTGGTACACGCACTAAGAACACATGCATATGTGATAGGGTCCCACTCAAAGCCGACCACTTGCATTTGTTCAAAAAGTTCCATGGTTTCCTCTGGATACCCATGTTGAGCATATCCGGCAATCACAACATTCCTCGAAATCACATTTCGTTCAGGCATTATGTCAAATAGTTGATGAGCATCTTGAATGCTTCCAAGTTTGACAGATCCACCGATCATAGTATTCCATGAAATTGTATCCTTCGTAAACATTTTTTGAAAGTGCATTATCCAAACTTCCATACTTCATATAAGTATCCATCATTCGACTCCATAAGAATGTGTCTTGTTGAAATACAATTTTGATGATACGGCCATGAACACTCTTGCTATCTACTAGAGATTTAATTTTTAATGCAATCCATTAATCCCGCAGTCTCTTCATAAACTTGAATGGTAGAAAAATCGCCCTCTAGATGAATGATTTCTCCAATAAGATTGTCATGACCAACTCGAACAAGCTCATACATAGCTTCCCCTCCCATGCCATCTTCCACAACAATAGGTCCTAACACCTTTCAGACATATCCATACTCACTCATTCCTGAGTAAATAACCATTGGGACCAGGCTTCTTGTCAACTTCCATGACTGGGACGTAAACTGTAGACGTGATACTGGAGTAAGATATTTGAGAAAGAAGAACCTTGTGTTGTTGTAAAACCATATCTCCCGACCCTTTTACAGAGTACAAACTGTAGAATGAATAATAATGAAGGAAAATGGTTCTATTCAAATGTTTTAACTCCAGCACTGCTTGAAGCCAGATGTCGGATTAAGGCAATAAGCACATAGCTCGAAGACTACTAGCACGATAATGGTGCCTGCAAAACTTTAACACCTTGACATCATTCCTGCAAACCTTTATATCCTTGGCAAGCCGGTAGCATACCTATGCCTTGAGTCTTTATCATGTGCTGCTAGCTCATATTAATAACCATATATAATGTTTTTAAATGAAGACTTAATCATCTATTGGAGCTTGGCTAAAGAAACTTAATATATATGTAATGCATGAAATAAAAGGAAAACTATCCCAAAGTTTTAAAGAAAGATTTAAAAATCAAGAACAAGAGAGTGTCTAAGGTAAACAATCAACTATAGAAAAAGGCTAGAAAAACCTAAGACAAACATATGGGTCTTGGGTCTTGGATAAATTTTTGAAACTTAGGCCTTAGGCTCTAAAGGAAAATTTGAACTACCACACATGAATTTAAAAGTATATCATTGTCATCAAAGTGGGGACATTAGTGACATTAGGAGGATTTCAACGCTAAGTACGTGTCTATAATCCATAGACAAAATTATGCAAAGAATCATGGGACCTGGGCACTAAAGGAAGCTTCTAGGAATCTAGAGCTAAGAACAATGACTCAAACTACTAATTAGGACCTATTGAGGTTATCCTTGTCTTTTGAGTCGTGATATGGTTGCTAATAGGATATTTTAAGCATTGGGTGGCCTTGGACATGGTTGAATGAAGAAACCCAAGGTCTCGAAACTGAAGGAAGATATTGCACATCCATGGACATCATCAACAACACCTATGAAATATGATACATGACCTCTTGATCAAGTTATTCTTTCCTCTAAATGGGGATATGGATGCTATTAGGATACTTTTTATATTAAGTAAGAGTATCTAGGCCTAGATATGGTGAAGGGACAAACCATAGGACTTATTCCCAATAGGAAGCTTATAAGGAATTATGATTAATATTGACACCTAGATCCACCACACATGGAATCCCAAGCATACCCTTGGTTTGAGAGTGGGGATATTCACATTATCATACGGTTTTACTTATAGGTATGGGTATATGGGCCATGGACACGGCTCGCATGAAAACCTAGGACTTGTGCCCAAAATGAATATTAAATGAATCCAAGACTATGAATGAATTCTTGAAACAAAATACATGACCTCAAGAGGGGATATTTAGCCACCATGTGGGGATAACAATTTTTCAAGCACAAGGTATGGGCCATGAGGCCCTCAACATGTTCAAAAGGGAACACAAGCCGTAGGATCTAAAGGAATATTTTATGAATCTAAGGCAAAAAATAACACCTTAAACTAACACACATGACCTCCCAAGAGCATCCTTTGCCTCTAACTAGGAATATTGGCATCATTTGATTTTTAGAGAATTGGATATTGGTCTTGAGGCCTTAATGAAGGTCAAATAATGAAACTTATACAATGGGCCTAAAAGGTATATTTTGGGCACAAATTGTATGAGGGAGGACTCAAACCACCACACATGAGCTCTCGAAGGAATCGTTTGCCTCTTAGTGGAGATGTGGGTTCTATTATTACTTTTTAGCATTACAAATATGGTTGCAATTATTACGTTCATAGTATCAAGTATATAAACATTGTTAGTTGAATTGGGCATGGGGTCGTATGATTTTATGGATTAAAATGTGCGATTATGCCCACCTATCCTTTAGATAATATGTGTTTCCATCATTTTGTTTTCTTTGAAATATTTATAATGATATAATATATACATATATTCATTGTAGTGTCTGATTAGATCCTTTTGATTCCGATTAGATCCTTTTGATCAAACCATTTTTTGACACTTTTCTGGGGCCAAATTCCTGCATATAAGGGGCCTCAAATTGAGGTTTTTGTCTTTTTGTGGGATTTTTAAAACTTGTAATTATGAGTTATCTCTTAATTTATGCACCGAATCACAAAATTGAGTTGACAACTAGTGTCTCTCTAGTTGGCTTTTACTTAGTGGTCACTTTTAGAGTCATGCGATAATTTTCTAAAAGTAGCAATTTTTTAAAATCTCAGATTTCAAAAATCTCATATAGTAGTTATAAGGGTTTGAACCTTCATTCTAATAGTTAGGATGGAGAAGGAATAAAATATCAATTCGTATATGCAATAAACTAGTTTATGCTAATTGTGACCACTAGGGGTGATGGGTAGGTGAGATTAGAAAAATGGTGTTGGATTCTTAAACACCTTTAAACAAACAAAAACAAGGTAATTATCTTTGAGGGAAAACTCCCATGCACTTCCCCCCATTTAGAGGATGGCACCCAAGGTAAATCCTATCAGTGCAACCACATATTTGACTACTACCTCAAGGCCACATATTTGACTACTACCTCAAGGCGACCCTATAACTCTAAGAAATTACTATACATTATTTAACAATTTAAAAAATGGCATATTTATCATTTTTACATGTAAACAAAAACATAACAATTAACAAATAAAATATTCCAAAATAATATTTGATGCATTAATTAATATCCTCAAAATGCAATAACAATTACATTAAATAAATGAAATACATTTTAAGAAATATAGTATATAAAGGTTGGCATTAATGTTCTACTTTTTTAATTAAACCAATCATTTTTTAAACATTATAATATTAAATAATATTATTTTTATTAAATTGGTTTAAAAGAAATTTATTTTTAAAATTTTGTACATATTATAATATTAAAAAATAAAAAATAATATTATTTAATTTTTATATGTTTTAAATCTCTTCAAAAAAAAGTCAATTAAAAAAAGCCAAACACAATTGCCTCCAAACAACAGCTTTACATCAATTAATTAATTATTTTTTAAATTCATCTCTTTGATTAATAACTCTGTAAGTAACTCAAAAGATGGCTCGATTCCTGTTGGCTATGGCTTTCCATATTTGGCTATACTTATCTAGGCGCCGTGTTTTTACCTATTTATTATTGAGGATTATAGCTAATAATCTATCCTCATTCCATTTGAGAGATCAACTTGTTTTAGGTGTGTTTCTCGCTCTATTTGATTTTCAGAAAAACCAACTTTCAATACTTCACAGAGAAGCGATTCAATTGGAAGTTTACACACTTTCAATAGCCATTTTATTCTGACTGCAGGATCTCCATCGAAGAAAGAGGAAAAGCTTGTAAGCACTATACACAACAAATATATTCTATAGGTCTAGAAAAGCTGAGCTCCGGAAGTCTGAGGAAATTATCTGTCAAATCCAAGTGCTGAGGCTATGAAGAATTACATGGCAGTGGATGATTTTATATTCTGTGACAAGTCCTTGGTAGGTAGATTCACTCATATGAACCCAACTCTCCAACACCTTCAACTATGGTCAGCAACATTTTGGAGGTGCAAGTTGAGAAGCAATTGGATGTTTAAGATATTGGGTGGCGGTTTTTTTAAGATTGATTTTTTTTATGAGGATGATTGTCAGTTTGTTTTGACGAATCACTCCTGGTACATGGAATTGATCCTCAAAAAATGGTCACCTGATTTTGATCCCCATAATCCCGATGCATTAGAAACCCCAATATCATTGAGAAATATATCGAGAAGTCTCAGTAACTATACTAATCTCTCTATAAATATGTCACGGAGCCGAAGTCCCATGAAATGATCTGTCAAATTTAGACGCTAATTTATGTCAGTGCATGAATTTATATTCCATGATAAGTCCTTCGTAGGTAGATTCGTTGATATGAACCCAATTTTGACGATGGCCTTGAACCCAATTGTCCAAGAACTCTCACGATGGTTTGGGGCGCAATGGAGCCGCAAACTGAGAAGCAAATGGATTTTTAAGATATTGGCTTTGGGTTTTTTCAAGATTGAGTTCTTTTGTGACGATGGTTCTGGCCATACAAGGTAATGTCAATGGCAATGTTGAGCCTCGAGAGATGGTGGAATCCTGGTCCATTCGTCTGAACCTTCTTCTGTAACTTTTGCACCTTTCTCTAGAGTGGAGAAAAGATGAAATACCTAATATCTACTTTATATATGGAAAGGTTCTCAAAATTTCAGAATCCATTGTTTATGAGGTTTGGATTGAGGTTGATCTCAGTGAAAGGTTATATTCTGAAATCAATGTTTAATAAGGTAACAACTATATTGGCGAGCTAAAATTTGTTTATCTGATTTAAGGTATGTCATAGCAAATGCTTTCAATGTTTTGGAAGTACTTAATATCATCTTTTTTTGGATTTATGTGTATTTTTTTTACTTCTATTTTTTATAGTTTGGTTTGGAATCTAGATTATATGTACAGTTTTTTTTAACAAAATTATTTTCTAGATAAGATGAAAAATTAAGTATATAAATCTGTAACTTAAGAATCATTATATTAATTAGAGGAATGATTTTTTTGTGATTCCTTAGTTAGTATAAGAATTATGATATATTATGACTTGTATATTATTGCAAGACCCCATTTTAACTTGGTCATATTACACATATACAAATTTTCTTTTATCATATTATATTGGTTAAAGACATGATGTGTTTGTCCTTTTTCATGTTATATTGTATTTTAGTTATTCATTCATCTTAAAATTATTAGTCATATCTACTAATTGAGTTGAAGAAATAGTTATTAGGTTAATTTAATTAAAATATTTTTTTCTCAACTTTACTCAAAATAGTTATTTGGTTAATTTAGCTAAAATGAGCCAATTTTATCAATTTTCAGTCATGATTAAGAGTTTTAATTATATGTTTAATGATTATGCTAAAAAACCAATGTCAAACCCAAAACAAAAGTCTAGAGACCTGAGATCTTACTTTAACACACATAAAACCTATAGGGTTTATTATCTATCTATATATAATTTATAGCTATAATATTATTTTGAAGCTAGAAAGGATTGTGAGTGGAAGTTAGACCATTTTCTAAAAGGAAAACATGGTTATTAAACTAGTCACCTAAATCAACTCAAGACTATTCTCAATTGAATCATTTACTAGTAATTTCTCAAATGAATCATCTAGTGTGGGTTGGGACTCCCCTTTGTTGTTTCCATACTTGGTCTCTTTAGAACACTCTAGTTTAGAGATGGCCAAATGGATGGTTGAAAACTCTTCAATAGGGGACCTTCAAGGCATGGATTGGAGTATTGCTCTTTTTCTTTTCTTGATGCACCTGAACAACTTGATTTGTGTCATTTATAGTTTTTTGTGATCATGTTTTATATGTGTTAATATTTACATTTATAGTTTTTTTGTGATTATTGTTAGCCTAAAATTGATCTAGATCTTGATATTTATGTAAATCTTATATTTATAGTTTTTTTCAAACATGTTTTATATGGGTTAATTTTTTATTCACGTGATTATTGCAAAGAAATAATTATCCTTGCACATTCTAGTATGGAGAGAGATTAATATGATAGACATCTTTTGGATATTTTTTATGGTTTTAAGTTATGTGTAGTGATCCCTCCAAAGAAATCTACGGAAAAAACACAATATTATTTATAGTGTTTTTCTAGTGCAATCAATATGCTTGATATTTTTGGTTCGTTTTCTTTGAGTCCCTAGTTTAAATATTTGTTTTAGGATGTTTGTTATCTAGAGGGCAATGCATTAAAGATTTAGGATGGATGGAGTGAATTTATCTTTATATATTCTTTTTAACACAATCTTTGAGTAGATTGAGTTTAAATTTTGATAAATTGCAGCATGTGGTGAAGACACATAATTATCTTTATATGTCAAAATTTTCAAAATGGTATATTAGATTTTTTATAAAGCTCCAATATGGA
Source organism: Pseudotsuga menziesii (assembly GCA_001517045.1). NCBI lineage: Eukaryota > Viridiplantae > Streptophyta > Pinopsida > Pinales > Pinaceae > Pseudotsuga > Pseudotsuga menziesii. Next base: position 674,561 of record LPNX010729543.1, on the reverse strand, counting down.
AAAAATAAGTTGGATTGCAGACATATACTAGTACAATTTGAGGCTAAAAAGTGATAAAAATATTGGTTGGTTTTAGGTTTTATTAATATTTAGACAAATAAATTTTCAAGACATAACATGACTATTTTAAGAAAGGCAATCATGTCTCTAGTGATCACAAAGCCCATGAAGATATATAAATGCTTTCATACTTGAGCTCTTATAAATAAATTTATAAGAGACGAATTATATGTATTGTAGTATTAAATGCACATGAAGAAATATAAATTGGTTTTAAGTGAGAGGTTTAAAATTTAGTAAAAATGAAAATTTACTTTGAAAAATATTTTTTAAGGCTTCAAAGACTATGGTTTTCCCTTTTAGAGTTGTTCTTTGTAAATATATCAACTCAATGAAAATGGAGATACAATTTCTGCTCTTATCACTAGCAATAGCAATAACAATGAGCAGATCAGACAATTGGTTATCTGCATTATGAGACATTTAGAAGCCTAACAAAACCCTAGTAGCTTTACTCTGGACAAAGCACTGCATATACTGTAAGAATTGAACTAGCTTTACTCTGGACAAAGCACTGCATATACTGTAAGAATTGAACTGGGCAATGGAAGTGAGGGTGAAGTTGTTCAACAAGAGCATGGAGTCTCCAATGTTTCCACAAGGTTAATTAACACAATCTATCCTTTTTCACTATGGGACTATATCCACGACCAGTGGGAATTGGAGAGATTTTCAAAAAATGTTGCGGTAAGATAATTAGACGATATATTGTGTATGTTGAGATAAGTTAACTGGAAAATGGAATCTAAGGATTATTGCGTATTTGGATCAAGTTATGAGGTTGGAGTAACTTTAGTTATAAATTTTGGAAATCGGCAAACATGAAGGAAAAAGAAAACGTAGCGTGTAGGTGGCCAATGCAGACAGAGGCCATTGCGCAGTGGGAAGAAGAGGATAGTAATTTGGCAAAGAAAAAAAAAGCAATGCCGAAACCTAAGCAACCATTGTCATGACATAAATGCTCACGATGATCATTCCTTAAAAAGACACCTAAACAACAAAAGGTAAATAGGTTTATTTTGTTTGGGTGATAACATTGCACAATATTTTTCCATCAAATGCTTCCAACCACATTCATATGTTATAAGGTTTAGAAGGATGCATAACGTTGGTTGGAGATGATAATTTTTCAAAAGATCTAATAATGAGGATGCATAACCTTTGAGATTATAATGTTTTCAAAAGGTTTAGTAGGAGGATGTTTAACATTCGAGATGATAATTTGTAGCATGTTTTGATACAATTGCTTAGGACTCAAGAAAAGAACTATTTTTGAACAAAATTCTAATAGTAAACCTAAACTGAAGATAATTACATAAAAAAATCAAGTATTTGATATAATTGTTAGGACCTAAGTGATGAACTTCTAGGGAATAAAATTCAAACAGTAAACTTAAATGTATTATGTATAAGAAGAATTACATAAACAACAAGCATGAAGAGACTTGAATTTGAGAATGGGTGTTTCATGTACATATTATTATGCATTGTCATTAAAATAATTAGAATTGTTCTCCGTGCAATATAAAATTGATGTCTTTGGATTGAAGAAAATATATTTATGTTCTATTATACAAAATAGAAGATATTACTTAGATAAAAGCATTTATATTTAAATTTCCTTGTGTATATAAAATAAAAATCTCAAAAGAATTTACAGAGTAAGGAAAACTGAATATAACATAATGGGTTAATGCATGTATATCTACTCTATACAATATTGCATGAGAAGAACCTACATGTTATAAGCCTCTGAACATTCTTTGTATTACATATATTAACTATTTTAGTAATACTTAGTTTAATAAATGAAAATGAAATCTTGAATCCCTTAAGAATGGGTAGGGATTAACAAAACTATATACATCTTTCAGTCAAAAATTTTGTAAACACATCAAAATTGAATTCATTGTTTTAACACTAGAATTCATTGATTTCCATCAAAATCAAATTCATTGTTAGTACAAAAAGCATTAAAAATGCAAATAACAATAATTCAATATAATTATTATTTTAAAACTGAAATTAAAAGTTAAATATAATTAAGTTATGTGACATTAATTCAATAAGAGAAAAATGATTATTGAAAACACAACATTTAAATTCTTCTAAGAGTTAAAATAGAAGATAGAGTCTAGGTATGGAGAAACAATATTACAAAATTGTGTTTTTCTAACAATTAACCAAAAATCACATGCATAAATATTACATAAACATCATTATATAAATAAACAAAATTATAGTCCAACATCTCCTTAAAATGAAATTGGGAGAAAACTCCATAACTATGATATAACCAAAAATCACACACATGAATATGGCATAATCATCCTCATATAAAACGAACAAAATTATAGTCAAACATTTCCTTAAAATGAAATTGTGAAGAAACTCCATAACTATGATATAACCAGTATATGGAGTTAAAAGCTCTGATATCAAATAATGTTGGTTTAACATACTTTAAAAAATACATTAGAGTTGATACAAGTTACTATGGTAATAAGAATGTAGGTTGAGACTATATTTAACAAAACACAAATAGCCTTTTGTTTTGAATGAACCCATTAAATCATACATTCCTACATTATTAACAACTAAATTCCATAATCATGAAAATTTAGCATGCTTTTTGTCTTGGTACTAAGTATTACTCCAGCACCATTTGCACAGATTGGAAAAAAGCATAATTACTCATAGCGATGATACATACACAAAAAAAAAAAACAAAGCAAAAGATGAAATCACTGTCTAATAGATGTAACTTTGAGTAGAAAGGTGCAACTGTAGCATGAAATGTATTTGCCTGATAAAATTAGGCTGAGACTGGTGAGCCATTCATTTCGAACTGCCATCCTATGGCAGCCAAAGCTTGTTGACCTCTCAGACTGGTGAGCCATTCATTTCTCCCTAATGGCGGATTTCAAGATTTTAGATGCTGATATGATTTGGATGATTGCCAATATTTATGTCCCCAGCACCTTCCCCTAGAAACAGGCTGTTATCCATCACCTGCGCTGGATTGATTCCCTAGCGAAGGAAGGGAGATGGATAGTAGGAGGATATTTTAACTTAATAACTACCCTCTGGGAAAAGAAAGGAGGGAGAATATTACTGGACAAATACTGGGAGGAATTCAAGGAGATTCTAGCCCAAAGTTCCCTAGTAGATCTAGATAGCGGAGATGGTTGGTTCACATGGTACAACAAGAGGGGAGGGGACCACCTTGTTGCCTCTAGGCTGGACAGATTCCTGGTGTGATAAGATATGACGAGGGGTTCAAGAGAGATCTGGACAAATGTCCTACCAGCTGTCAACTCAGATCACTGGCCAATTTGCCTCAACTGGGATTCTATGAATGCCTTCCTACCTAAGCCTTTCTGCTTTGAGCAGTTTTTGTTGGAGCACAAGGAATTTAATGATCTAGTTCATGAATCATTTGCTAGACTCTTGCCCATTCACCTCAAACCTTTGGGATATAGGAGCTCAATTATTCTAAAAAAGTAACAGAAGAAGAGGGTATCCGGGAAGAACCCGAAAAGAATGGCACCTAAAGACTTCAAAAATAATATTATTCACACCTTATGGCAAGCTTTTCCACGTAGCATCATGTGGGTACTATGGAAGGAGCGCAATGGAAGGATATTCCGTGACAAGTTCCATTCCTCAAAAGTGGTCTGAAAAACCCTCACTTTGAACCTTCTGGAGACCATACACAGTATGCAATGGAGTGAGGACGACAAAGTGTTTTCAGGTCCCAAAAAGAGAATAGCAGAGGAGTGGGGGTTGAACAAGGTAACTCTAGATGGTCTTCGTGAGAGGATCAAGACCTACGGAATCTCAAGACCCAACGCATGGTCCCCCCCCCCCTCGGCTGGTATTCAAGATAAATTTTTATGGTGCGGCTAGGGGAAACCTAAGAGCGGCAGGATTTGGGGGAGCTTTCAGAAACTCAGAGGGAGAAATATTGCATATCTTCTTTTGGTCATTTTGGGAAGACCCCAACAATTCGGCAGAATTGGAAGGCATGCGCCAAGGGGTTAAGGTTGTCATTAGGAATGGCTGGCTGCCTGCAATGGTGGAAGGTGACTTTCTCATCCTAGTGCAGATGGCCAAGCAACTAAGCCATGAGAGATCAATGGAAAAGGTGTCATCGAGTTGGCGCCTTGCTAGCAGATTGAAGGTTCTTTGTGGCCTTATTCTATCCCACCCAGCATTGTCCTTTCACCACGTGGGATTAGAGGTGAACAAGATTGTCGATCTGCTGGCGAACACTGGAGCTGAGGAAAATGGGTCTCGCAAGTCGAGCAGGATGGAGGACTTCAAGGAGGAACATAAGATTCCCAGATGTCGACAGCTCGCAACTCTAGATGTAAGCAGGAGATGACAAGTGATAGAAACCCTAACAGAGGATCGAGATAGGGACAAGAGGCATAATGAGGCGACTGGGGATCTGATTGAGCAACACACGTAGACATGCAGCTCCAGATTGTGGTAATCCAGGATGGCCCTTCAAAAATTAACCCGGAGTACATCGGTAGGCTTGATAAGAGTGATGGGAGAGGTTTTTTGTAGGATAGTGATCCAGAAGTGACGATGGGAATGATGATGCAAATCGTGCTAAGTACAAGGACGTGTTATTGCAGGATATGGGAGATTGGAAACCCATACATAACCATTACCATGGCCATTCACCTACAACTTATTAATCTGAGTGTGAGTGTCACGCTCCTCATTTGCGCACTTAGGGTCGAGAGCATCAGGCTGAGAAGCTATCAAAAGGTTGGCAGTCTGAGAAGAGGGGAAGAGGGAAGAGGGAGGCAGAAAATGGCTCCGTTGAGGGCTAGTCTTGGGAGGTCGAGTGTGATCAGTATGTAAACTAAGTGCCAGGACAAGGGGAAGCTCAAGAGCCGGGGTGGAAACAGAGCAGCCAATAGGGCTCAGCTGCATGCTCACACAGTGGCAAAATTTTTAAGGACCGAATCCCGTTAATGGCACCCCAAGCCATGGAGAGGATTGAGAAGGCCTCGTGGGAGAAAGTTTCATCGATTCCCATTGAGATGGTGGGGGAGGAGGTCGAAGGATGGATCACCAATCCGAGCTCAATGGTAGGGCGGGCCTAGGCCCATCACCACCTTGCCATGCTATATTGGGTTTTAATGAACCTGGTAACTCATGCGGCCATGAATTTGGAAGCAAAAGTGGAGGAGGTGCTTGCGAAAAAGGAAGGAGACTCGAATCCATCCAGAGCTTAGAAGGAGCACAACAGGGATAATTTTAGGGGTGAATTCTAGTCGAGTGGGCTATTTTTCCATGTTTTTCTCCCAAAAAAGATTCCCCATTTTTCATTTTCTGCAGCCCTATTTTTCCCAATTTTAATGGGGTAAAAAATTTTCACCCTAAAAATCTCCAAATTATTATATAAATGATATAAAATCCTTGGAAATTAAAATATTTTTTGAAAAATATCGCCAATCATTTTATAGTTGGTGTTTAAAGAATTGGTAATATTCGCTAACATTTATACACTTTTAAATAAGTATGGTTCCTTAAAATCATCCCTGGAGCACAACAAAGAATGTCGGTCCATGAGTAGAAAGATTGAAGCAACACGCGGATGGTGGCCTCAACCGTTGGGTGGATGTTCGTCTCCAGGATGGTGTTAGCATCTTTCCCCCATAGAGGGGAAGCCCTTTGGCACGGCCTCTGCTCTGGCCTCAGGAGGCAGGTCTTGCCTTAGTTTTTCTGTGGCTATTGGTGTTCATGATTTTTCTCGTCTATTGATATGTTTTGTTGTCAGTTTCAGATAGATTTAGTTAGGTTAGACTTCTGCAGCAATGTATGTAACTTCGGGATTGAAGCCTGCACAATTGGGGATCTCCCTCTTTTTGGTTGGGAAGGTTTATGGTCTGAATCGGTGTCATAGGGGCAAGTCCGGGGAAGGCTTGGCCCGTAGTAGCCCATTTTTGTGTTTCACCATGTAAAGTGGGTTTTCTGCAGTAATACAATGCTTTTATTTACAAAAAAAAATATTGAATACTTCTATCATTATTTTATTATATTTTTTTCTATTTTTATTACTAAGTTATTTATTATGTAAAAGGGAAAACATAATGGTCAAAATATGATAGAGTGTAAGATTGCTATGAAGGCATTTGGGTTGTTTCTAACAAGGCGTTAAAATCCAACAAAATAAATAGGTACAAAGCCCTAATTAAAAGAAAAAAAATGTAAGATATAGATAAAAAGAAGGAGAAGTTTGTTCAGCTATTTAAGTTAGATCCTAAGAAATGTGGAGGTAAAATATAAGTTGTAGAACTGAAGAAAACAATATGGTTCCCTTGAGGGAATGGAATTCCTATCTTAGAAAGCTTTATGAATCCCTTGATGCTTTTTATAGCATTCAAACTTTTTCTACAAAGTAAGATTTGTTTTCATTTAGAAGACATGGAGTTTTGGGTCAATTGACTAGAAAAAAAGAAAGATAAAGACATTAGAGGCTACCAATGTAATATCCCGAATTTTTTACCTAGCACTTATGGGCATAAGTCTCATTGCATATGATGTTGCTTTGATGTTATATTTTGTGTACTTGGGCATAAGACCCCAATGCACATGAGAAAGATGATTTGTTTTATATATTGGGCACAAGCCAAAATGCATATGTTTTATTTAAACATTTATATGAGTTCATGTGTTGGGCGTGGATCGTGAAGCACCTAACTGATGAGATGTTGTGTTGAGCGTGAGCTCTGGAGCTCTTGAGTGATTTGATGTTTGTGTTGAGCGCAAACTCTGAAGCACATGAGTATTTTATGTCTGTGTTGAGCGTGAGCTCTCGAGCACATGAGTTATGAGACATTTGTGATTGAGCATGAAGCTCTAAAGCACATGAAAAGATAATAATTGGAAGTGTTGGGCATAAGGTGGGCATAAGCCCTGGAGCATTCCAAGTTGATGTTGGCCATAATCTCTGGAACATCGGATCCTTGGCCATTGTATCCCTAGGTGCATTATACAAGTACGTCCTAGCATTAGTGTTGAGCGAGGGGCTCTCGAATTGCAGTAAGTGTAACGCCCTTTTTTTAGCGTTAAGTCTGGGCTCTGAATAATCTAGGAGTCAATGAAAATTAATTGTGTTGAGGGAAAACGATTCTCATAAAACACCGATCTCATCTTACTTATTTTTAAGTTGAATAAATGAAATTTTCAATTTATGTGTCTCATGAAGTACTGAATAACTACCATGATAAATGAGGTAATCCAACATGCAAGGAGGTCTAGAGCTCCCTAACCTAGTTTACCTAATTCTACTTGAAGGCCTTAATAAAATAAGTGACTAAGAAGCTAAAGAAAGAACCATGTGACTTGGGATCATGCTATATGATTCCCAAAGTAAAAATGTAAATAGTAATATATATATATATATATATGGTATGAATGAAAAAGTAAGAATATGTACTAATAATAGTACCAATAAATAATAATTGAAGGATCTATGTATTATTATTTACTAAAATAATTAATTAAATATTTTAGTATCTAAAAGAGTCAAAGTAAGAACTAGTCAAAAAGTTCCTAGTTAAGATAAATAAATATTAATTTGACATAAATTAAATAAAAGATTATTTAAAGAAAATAAATGCTTCTTGATCTAATTGAAATTTAACTGTAGGCTTTTCCAAAAAACATGCCTATAAATACCCAAGCCAAAGAAAGGCTCGGGGATCTATCTCTCTCAAGATATATTATCTGATCATTATTCTCCTAATATTTCTGGGAGAGCATTTTTCCAAAACAAGAAAAAGCAATCTGGTACAAAATGGGTTATCCGAGATAGGTGAAACCTTACCTTTAGGAGCTCTATACTACTTGCATGTTGGAACAAGCTCAGGGGAATCTGGGTTGAAACCAGGAACGGTTTCGAGTCATGGTTGGGTGAACGTGGTAGTTCCCAAGTTATTCGGTTAACAACTTTCACATTAGAATTGTCTATGTTCTTGTTAATGATGTGTACTTGAGTGTGCAGGGTTTCCAGCCTTCAAAATAGCTTCAAATTGTAGGTATGAGGTTTTTATCTTCCTTACAGTTCATCACAAGTTTTTATTAAAAGAATGGTTTATACTCTTGAATGCAAATCCGTATATTATATGTTTGTTCAGGTAGGTTTCCCTTTTGTTGATAGAACCTCAAAACATGAATTACTTGCCTCTAAAACCTAGGAAAATATATAGTTTACATTATTTTAATATCATTCTTTTTATGGTCCTTTAGGCATATATTAAATTAAGTCTTCTATGTATTTGTTTAAATATCCATTGGAGTTCATCTTAGACTTAAACTCTAGATTGTTTGAGATAACGAGATTTCTATATATTGTATAAACTTAGATGAAAAAGATAAATAAAAATTTCATAAATATAGACAAAATAAACTTCATTAGTGGTTAAAACAAAAATAGTATTTTAAACTTTGCATCCAAAACATTCAGATAAACTATGTATCAACAAAATTATAAACCTATAGACCATAGGTTAAATATCTTAGTTGTAGAACTTCAAACTCTGTTAATCATTTTTAATTAATTAATAACATATCAACCAAAAGAAATTAATTAAAACATATATCAAAACTCTCACCATTAAAATCCAACTCTAAACTCATATTTCCAATGCTAGCAGATTTCATATTGCGAACATGTATGTTTTAATTTCATAATAATAATTCAAACATAAACAACACATCATAAACATTGTTCACAATCTTCAAAAATAAACATTAAATCTATGTTAAAACCATAACGATTATAATTCGTCATAAACCCATCCCATCCATCAAATCCTTTATAGGATTGGATGGGGGATAAACCTCATATAATTTCCATTACAAAATATTTTACACAAATCCCATCCATCGAAACTTGCAAAGGTTTGGCTGTAGGAAAATTCAAATTTTAAATATATCAAAACTACATTAAACAAAAACCAAGGGCCAAAATCACCATTTATATAAACCAATTTATTAACAAATAGAGTCGCACCTAGGATCAAATCCAATGAAATTCCCAGCCAAAAACTACCAACATATCTCAATAAACAATCTAGGATCGAATCATGTAGTCATAAACGTTAACCACAAAATCTAAATCATTTCAAAACCGAGGATCGATTCCTATGGTCATCACTAACAAACGACAAAACATAAATGCTACAACATTTACAGTAAGGGTATCACCTCTAAGGATGCCCGCAAAGTCTGTTACAAACCAAAAGTCTTATCAAATAGAACCACTCTCTACGCAACCTTTCCACAGTCTTATAAATTACCTATTATATTCATAGGTTGCATATCCATCTCAAGGTCGAGCTAAAGCTTCCAATCTCACGATTGTAAGTTGAAACCCCATCCTTAAAACATTTATTTAAATCTCTACTACAAACAAATACATAGTCTCATCTTTTAAATAAACATATAAACCATGTGTGCAAGCTACGTATTCACCTAAGGACCAAGAAAAGCTCATGGCCGTAAGATGAAACCCAGCCACGATAATTATTAAATCATACACCAACGAATGTAATGCATAAAAATGTGAAATAAACATAGCCACGATATCCACCGTGCCATTGCAAGCAATGACACTGTGAATCTAGTCATATGCATCAATGAAAGTTAAAACACAGAGTTTTCCATTAAAACCTTAAACCCAACACTTTACATAACATTGTGAATGACGAAGTCTTATGCACAGAGTCAACCCATTCTCTGGACATTCAAGTTTCTCCCAAAATATTTACATATGATTCTACCTTGGAAAATATTAATTACAATTTCATCCCTTGGATGCCCAAAACATCAAAGGAACCCAAGCCAACTATCAACCCAAGCAAGGATGATTTTAAGGAACCATACTTATTTAAAAGTGTATAAATGTTGGCAAATATTACCAATTCTTAAAACGCTAACTATAAAATGATTGGCGATATTTTTCAAAAATACTTTAATTTCCAAGAATTTTATATCGTTTATATAATAATTTGGTGATTTTTAGGGTGAAAAAATTTTACCCCATCAAAATTGGGCGAAATAGGGCTTAAAAAATGAAAAATGGTGAATCTTTTTTGGGAGAAAAACATGGAAAAATAGCCCACTAGGCTAAAATTCGTCCCTAAAATTATCCCTGAACCTAAGAATCGGAACTACATAGTGATCATTTCTCCCAACCCATAGTTCAAGACACTTTCAAAATAAACAGGTAGAGGTAAGGGTCTTTTGCATTTTTGCAAGGCTTACTACTTAGGGGTTGTGGAGGCCACCTAAAGAGCCCCCATCAAGCTACATTTGAGCCACCTCTGCCACCTGTAACCCAAACAACACATAAATCCTGAGAAGAATGTCAGTGTTAACAAAATCAAACAAAACTAATACAGTGTCATAGATCACGTTGAAAGCTTACCTTCTAGATGAGCGGGAAGGCTATGGCATTTAGCAAGATAGCTCCCAATAGCTTGAAACCACTTAGACAGCTAGAGAGAAAACCAAATGAAATGCACATCGACTAAATCCAGCATTTGAGGCTTCTTTCCTACGTTTTCCCATGAGCAATTAAAGTGCCACCCTATCCTCCACTACCCACGAAGTCAAGCTCATGATGATGTTGCATAGTCCACCACCTTAGCATTAAACCCATAAAAAAACCCTCTATTACAATGTTAAACCAAATTTTTATGGCATATGAAATATTCCATAAACCATTTATGTATACCCCATAGTTCTCTAAGGAACGTTTTACAAGGTTTTCCATGGTAGATGGATCATGCCTTAAACCCTAGGAATTTTACCATACAGTTTACAAATTATTTAATATAGACAATCACGTGGATAAGGTTTCAAAACCGTAAACATAATAATAATGATGACCATAAAGATATAACCATATGCTTTCGATTTTGCATAAACGTAAGACTTAGGCATAGTTATGTTTAGGACCTTATCCCTCCTTTCACTAGCTTGGATAGGATAGTGTATTGTATATGTAGTGCATTAGAATGTTTTTACTTTCCATGATTGTAGACAAAGTTCACTGCTAGAATAACCTGCAACAAATCCTAGGAGCCTGCATTAGTTTGCAATGAACTAAGTAAGCCCCTCAAAGCTTTCAAAAACCTTACCATTATGAGTGGACCCTGAAGGGACAAAACCCCTCCACTCCACCCCTTGACATTCTTTTGATGCCTGGAAAATACCAAGTACCGACAGCAGGGATCCTCCCCAATAATCATTCCCAATTAGATCGTTTACTATTTGGTATGGAGAATCCATCTGGCTAGCGGCCCAACTACCGTGGAATTAAAAGAACTTTTAAGTCTGTTTTAGTATGAAATGCAAGTGCCTAAACTAAATGCAAGAGACCGGTAAACAAAAGCCTCAACTCACGATGCGTAGGTTCTTACCTCCCGTCTTGTTTCTCCTTCCCCTCAATCACTTTTAATTTAAGAAAAACTGATGTAATCTATTCTAAACTACCTATCTAATCTATTTGCAAGGGAGCAAAAATTATATCTAACAGAGTAATGCACTTTAATGTTGCATATGGAATCCTATAGTTAGTTGTTCAAATTCTACATACATAATCACATGAACAAAAAATATAAAGAAAGATAGCTTCGTTTGTTAAAACATGCATTACTCATTCATATGCACAAGATTTCTAATAGAAAGTAAAATAATTCATCATTGCAGAAGTAGCTCATTACGTTAGAACGATCTCACAGTGGTATAAGAAGTAGTTCGGCATTAGAAATCTACACAATCCATTTGAAACTTGTATAGTCCTTCCTCCAGCAAAATTGGTTCACATTTATTTATAAAAGAAATAGTTTTCATACAAATAACTTCAGCATCAATGTGCTAGTGAAAACTCCTTTCTAAAATATCCTCTACTCCTATTTATACATTTTATAAATGAATTTTGGACTACCCGTGCCTTTTGGGCTTCCCTAACTCCTCGATTTACAAAAATTTTCCTCTAATGACTTGCACTAGGAAAATAGAAATAAAATAAAATAATTTACATAAAGTGCCACATGAGAACAAGACAAAACTTAGGAGGGTACAATTGATCTTCCAATGAATTCTCTCCATGCATCATCTTCTACAACGATAGTCTTGAAATCTATAGGCTCGAGCAATCTAGCTGTCACTTCATGTATAGCCAGTTGTGACTTTAGTTCCATTTCTTTAGGTGGAGTTACCCTGAGCACGTCTTGCTTTAGGTGGAGTTACCCTGAGCTTGTGCAACCCAGTTCTTTACCACTTTCTTAGTGATTCCTTTAATTTTATGAATGGTTATTTCATCTTCCTGCACTCTGTCCTGAAGATATTTCATGTGTTCCTCTTCAACTCTTTAGCTGCCTTTTCTGCTTCCCTTCTTGATCTATCAATTGATTCCTTTTGCATCCTTTCTTTTCCTTCTTTTTTTCCCTTGGCATGGTGTGTTGAAAAGATTGAAAGTGTGACATGACTGTTTCAAACAATAACTTATTGTTACTATCATGCAAGAACATGCATTCAGGCAAACATGATAAAATGAAAACTACCATTTAAGCTCGCAAAAGTCAATGGTTGATGTATTTGTAACTTCGGAATGTATTCATCTATGTATCTTATGTATTGTAACCCGATGTTTATTCTGGGATGTATCTATTATGTATTTGAGTCATGTTGTCATGCCCCAATGTTCCAATCGGGAGGATCAATAATGTAAACAAGTCATGTCAAGTCATGGTGGGCAACCCTCCGATTGTCTGAGTGTTAAAGTCCCCGCAGTTTCGGGGCACTAGGGTTATTAGACTCTCCTAGTAGGTTTTTAGTCATGTCAAGATTAGTATAAATAGAGAACTGGAGTCTCTATTTATCACACAAGTCATACACACTCAAGTGTAGAGCATAGTTGAGGAAGGAGAAGACACTGGGGCTAGACAAGAAGAAGATTATTATTGTTGGGAGATCACTTATTGTTTTGGGGCTTTTACTGTTTTGGTGCTGATTCTATCTTTGAGGAAGTTGCAGGGTTTTCTCCTTTATGGTTTCCCCGAGGGAAAACACTGTGTTCATTGTCTCTTCTGTTTGATTGCTGTACTTGTTATTCTCTCAGTTAAAGATCCTAATAATGCTAGCTTAATGTTGAAAAACTAACATCAGTGACAAATTTAGATGCCAAAGCCTATTTTCTTTCTAGAAATAAGATTTAAAAGTGATCCTGTGATGTATAGAAACTCTGTAGGTTATCCAAATACTTCAAGTATGGTAAGGTGTATATTAGGTCAAAACTGGATTAGTTCAAATGCAAGCTCTAAACGTTGTCATGGGATTTAGATCCCTAGTTCTATAAACCAGTGACCTCATGCTTCAGATCAAGATTCGACTTGCACATTGACTTACTGGGTTTTCTTACAAGGTTTATCCTACCATTACACCTTTCTTTAAACATGAATACGTCGGGACTTCTCCTCTCAAAAGAAAACGAAAACCATGACAATAGCTCTATAACCTTGAAAATGAGGGAAATCCTGAACCCAAGTAAACTTCATGAAAAACCCTACGTCGACCCTAAGAAAGAAGTATACTCCAAAACCATAGGTCGAATCGTGAACCATAATTTAAGATAATGTCGAGTTCAAGTAGTATTTTACTAGCCTAATAATTTTTATTTTCAAATTTTTTGGACATTACACCCCGATATATATTTTACTACGTTTTTGTTTGACAATCCCACCCTAATAGTCATGAGAATTTAACTTAGAGGTTTTTGAAACGACCCCCCAAAATTCATGATAATTTAACTTATGGATGTGGTTTTTTAACATATCCCTCTAAAA
>LPNX010729543.1:552911-660388 GCA_001517045.1 Pseudotsuga menziesii | reverse complement strand
AAAAAAAAAAAAAAAATTCACTAGAATTTTACATTTGGAGGCGTGCCACCATAATTTTAATTCTCATGACTTCTATGGAGGGTGGATATTTAAGAAAAAATGTCCCTAAAATGTTTTTTAATTGCTTCCTAAAATTCTATTAGATTCTCCAAAGAGCTTTATTTAAATTACTATTATATTCATCTTTATTTCCCTTTTATATTTTTCGGGAGAGAGTCTGGCCCAATTAGAGAACAGATCGGTGACATTTCCAGGGAGAGTAACTGTTTCGGGACTTAGATTGAGGACGATCTCCCAGACTTCCTTTGCAAAGGGGCAAGTTAATAGCAGGTGGTTTATGGTTTCCTCCTCAGCGAGACAGAGAGGGCATCTGGAGGGGCCTTCCAACCCTCTCCTTTTAAGATTGTCACCTGTGAGGATGCTATTGTGAGCTACAGTCCAACAAAAGTGGTCTATCTTGGGGACAAAGGGATGAGACCGAATGAAATTCCATTTCGTCAGATCAGGGGCTGCATATTGAATGGCTTGAAAGGTCCTGTACCCTTCTGCAGCAGTGTAGGATCCTGAAAGCTGACCCCAACCTCTTTTGTCTTTAGATCACTCTGTCATCGGTGCTTTCCCTTGCAGAAGATGCAGCAGGAGATCTGCTTCCTCTTTAAACCTAATGGGGATATTGCCTAAATTCCAGTCCTTCCACACATAGTCCCCTTCTTCCTCCCAACTGGATATATCCCAAAGAGTCTCCAGGTTGTTTTCCTTCATCCAGATTTTTAAATTTCTTATTCCTGGGAAGTGCCCCAAAGGTTGCTCTCCCATGATGGAGTCCTCCCACAGCTTGATTTGTTTACCATTCCCTGGGATCCAGAAGAGCATAGGCTTGAAGTGCTCTGAGACTTTGAGGCAAAGTTTGTAGATTGGAGATCCTTTTTTATGGAGAGTCAGCTTATCTAAGCATCTTAATCTTGATCCTGGGTAGTAATTTTTCCTTAGCACTTTCTTGCTCCAACTTTCCCGGCCAGAGATGAGATTCCAAAGAATTTTCGCTCCCATTGCTAAGTTTTGTTTGGCAAGATTTCTGATTTGCAGGCCCCCTTCCTTGAAGGGCTTTTGAATTTTGTCCTAGCTGACCAGATGGGGTCTGTGTAAGTTTCCTTTTCCTCCTTCCCAAAGAAATTTTCTTATCAGCTTTTCAAGGTTTCCGATAACAAAGGAAGGAGGTAGTAGAATGGAGTTTTGATAGATCGGAATACTCATGAGCACTGATTTTAGAAGCACATCTTTCCCAGCCAGGTTTAACCAATTGGAGCCCCAATTTTGAATTCGGTTTTTGAACTTCTCAATAATGGGGGACCAATGGGATGCTTTTGGGCCACCTTTAGAGATAGTCACCCCCAGGTAGGTGAAGGAGTCCCATTTGTGAACTGCTTCCATTCCTAGAACTCTTGTTATCTCTCCAAGATCTCGAACTGAGCAATTCCAGCCATAGATTTTGCTCTTCTGGAAGTTAATATTGCTACCTGAAATTTGCTTGTAGGTTTCCAATTCTTGCTCGAAATGTCTTGCTGTGTGGAGACTGGCTCCTCCCAGCAACAATGTGTCATCCGCGAATTGAGCATGATTTATTTCTTTTACTTTTTTAGCCATTCGGATACCAGGTAGCAAGCTTCTTTGTTGACTGTGGTTTAGTTGGAAACTTAGCACAGAGGCCTGGATTGCATAGAGAAGAGGAGATAGAGGACATCCTTGTCTTAAACCTCTGGAAGCTTGGAAGAATTCAGTGGGTCGGCCATTGACCAGCGGGGAAATCCAGGGCGAGCTTATGCAACCTTGGACCTAGTGCACAAAGGAGGGGGAGAAGCCTAGTTTCTTCATTACAAGGAAAAGGAAATCATGTCTGACCCTGTCAAAGGCATTGGCAAGGTCAAGTTTTATGACCATTCCTTCCTCTTTATTTTGGGTGCTTGAGTGAATGGCTTCTTGAACTAGCAGAATATTATCCTGAATCTTTCGGCCTTTGATGAATCCCCCTTGGTTTTCCGGGATAACTTTGGGGAGGATTTTTTTGAGCCTGTTTGCAATAATTTTGGTCACAATTTTGTAGCTCAGGCTACACAGCGAGATTGGTCTGAATCTAGAGAAGTGGGCTGCTCCTTTTTCTTTGGGGATCAAAGTTAGGAAAGCAGAGTTTGTACTCCCTCCCAATTTATTTGAAGATTGGGTAAATCTAACCATTCTGAGAAGGTCTAGCTTGATCATGTCCCAGCAAGTGGTAAAGAATCTGGCAGTGAACCCGTCTGGACCTGGGGCACTATCTGGTTTCATACGAAAAAGGGAAATCTTGAGTTCCTTCATAGAGATCGGGGCTGTTAACCTGAGAATATCAACATCTTGGACAAGATGGGGGATCAGCTCAAAGGGTTGGCTTGAGGGATTTAGGGGCTCATCATCCAGGGCAGAGAAGAGGTCTTTAAAGGTGGTGAAGGCCGCTTTTTTTATATCTTCAAAATCTTTTACCAGTGTCCCTTGGTAGTAGATTTCAGTCACAGCTTTGTAGTTTTTACGGGCCTCTGCTTGCTTGTGAAAGTAGGTGGTATTTTTGTCACCACTTTCGAGCCACATGCTTCTAGATTTTTGTCGCCAGTATTCCTCTTCTACTCTGCAAGCTTGAAAGAAGGCTTTTTGAAGCTCAATTTCTTTAGATTGAATGTTGTTTGTGATTGGAATGGTTTCCATTAAATGCTGGTGATTTTCAAGAGATTTTTGGGTCTCAATTCTGCTTGATGTGGGAGAATTCAGGTGCTTGGCCCATTCTTTAAGGTCCCTTCTGAGCCTTTTTAGTTTTTGCTCCCAGGAGAAAGAAGGGGAGCCAGGGAGTGGGGTGGTCTAGGAATCGGTGACTATTTGCTGAAAATCTTCTTGGAGGATCCATAGAGGGCTGAATCTGAAGGGAATTGGGCCCAGTTTAGGTTCAAAAGAGAGTTCCAAGAGGATGGGTTTATGATCAGAGGTACAGTTGGGGAGGATTTTGGACGAGACCATCAGCCCTGTGGAAAGGAAGTCATAGTGAATAAGGAATCTGTCAAGGCGGGCCGCAATGTGGCCCGGACCCAGCCTTTTATTTGTCCAAGTAAATTTCCCTACCGAGGGATTTATGTCAAGAAGGTCCCAGCCAAGAATAATGTCCTCCACCCATTCTCTGGCTTGATCTCTGATTGGGGATCCTCCTTTCTTTTCATCAGCAGCCAACGTAATATTTAGGTCCCCAGCTAAGATTATGTTTCTAGGGTTGTGCAGATTAAGGAAGGATTCCAGAGATTCCCAACAATTTTGCTTTTCATAAAGAAGATTAGGAACATAGAAGTTAAAGAGACTTACTTGAAGGCCAGAATCAATATGGCGGAGATTGGTGTAGAGCCAATGCATGCTGCATTCTTCATTGATCAGCTCCAATTTGGATGTGTCCCAGAAGGTGGCTAATCCTCCTGATGCTCCCCTTGAGCTTATCGCTTTCCCTTTTCCTTTTTTCCAGAAGGTATTTCCAGCTTGGTAGAGGATAGTATCCTCCATTTTCGTCTCCTAAACCAGAAGGATGTCAGGCTTATTTATTCTGATGATGTCTTTCAGCGCTTCTTCTTTTGATTTGGAGCCTAAACCTCTGCAGTTCCAGGAGACGTAACGCATTCTAAACCTTCTTGGGGGGGGCAGCCCCTTTTGAGGCCTGGCCTTGCTTTGATATGGTACTCATCAAAGTAGTCAAAGTTTTTTGAGCTTCCTTGGTTATATCTCGTAGGGCTTTCTCTTCCCTATGTTTTTTCTTTGACTTGCGCCCTCTAGTGGAATGGATTGGTGTTGCATGCGAACTGCTAGATTCGGTGGCACCTTCATCGGAGCACCCACCCGGATCAGAGTCCAGATTAGATGGGTCTTCATCCAGATCTTTAGATTTTGCTGGATTCGTATCATAAGCTGGAGTTCCTTTTGGGTCTGCAAAGAGAGGAGGTTCTGTTTCAAGATCTGGTAGCGGAGCTTTCTCACTGTCTCGATTGGGGATTTCGCCAGGTTCCAAAGGATCTCCCGCCTTAGGGGCTTGGTTATTGTCCAGTTCTATTACTTCTACTACTGGGGCTTGAGAGGGGCTTGCCATTTGCGGATCAACTTCCTTGTTCAGATCTTCTACTGTATTCTTTGCAGCTGAGGGGTTTGCTTTGCGAGCTGCGTTTGGATCTTGCTTCTGCCTGTTGTTCGTTGCTCGTTTTTCTTGAACTTTTGGAGCCGTTTTACTTTTCTTGATTGTTTGCCATCCTTCATATTCCTCTGATTGCTGAGCTTTGGGACAGTTTCTCTGGAAGTGTCCATGTTCATGACAGAGCTTGCATTTGAAAGGCAGCTGCTCATAGTCCAGTTTTTGGAAGTGGTGCCAAGTTCCAACAGAGCGTTTGATTGCTTCTGGTAGTCCAGCCTCTAAGTCAATCTCAACGCAAACCCTGGCGCAGGTGTACTGCCCCTTTGGTTCTACTTTGTCAATGTATCGGCCAAGTTTATTGCCAATCCTTTCAAGCGATTGGGCATTCCAGCAGTGAACAGGTAGATTCGGGAGGCGCACCCAGACTGGTACCTATTTTGGAACATCAATGGTTGGATCGAAGTCTGGGGACCAGCGATTGAGATACAGTCCCCGAGAGCCCATAAAGTACGGTCCGCTTCTGAATATGAGATCACAATCTTCTTTGGAGATGAATTCAAAAATATAGAAGCCCCTTCCTACAGGGTAGCAGGTCACACTATGTTTTAGAAGGGGCCTCCAGTTTCTTTGGATCCAATCATCGGTGGTTTTGGTTGACGGCCATAGACCCATGAACTGGCCTACCAATCCTCATTCTGCCAATGCCAAAGAAATTTTGATGAGCTGCTCTACTGGTAAAACTATTTCAGGAATTTCGTCTAGCTTCTTGATGAATTTCGGAATGGAAGGGGCCACCGGTTTCTTCCCGGATGACCCAATGATCCTTCGAAAGGCTTCTTCAGCCAAGATCGGCGGGGAGGGAGGGGCCTCCCCTCCCCCTGGGGCACCCATGGCGGCTGCAAAGCTGTGCGCTGAAGCAAAACCCTAAAGATGCTCTTCCTCAAGAGCGCGAACTCTGCTCTCTCATCATCCTTGCTTCGATTTCTCACATTATTATTGTCTTCAAAGAATTATTCAATTATTTCATGCATGAATGCTTTGTTACATTCTTATTATTATCAGAGAAGGTTATATTGTAGTCGATAATGCGTCAACTCTATATTAGTTTGTTTTGACTGAATCTAATTTTTTACCAATGCTAAAGTTCAACTTTGTAATTTCTTTAATGTATTTTTAATATTTATTAAAATTTATTTATCTAACATTTTATTGGATGAAGTCTTATTTTGAAACCGTTATGTTGTACATTGGAAATGACAATTTAATTTGATGTATTAGCACCCTACAATCACATCAAACATGTGTCCAAGAATGTCAATCACATCTAAAACACAGGTACAAGAATGTAGCCAAGATGAATGACAATCTAATTTAATGGAGTTAATGCATTTGCCATTTGTTGTCCTGTAACTGATTACAATCAATTTTAATTATTTTGTGTTGCCATTTGTTGCTCTGTAATTGATTACAATCAGTTTTAATTATTTTGCGTTGCCATTTTTTGTCCTGTAATTAACTACAAGTAATTTTAATTACTTTGTGTTCTTGGTGGTTTTTAATTACTTTGTGTTCTTGGTGGTTACAAATTTATATATTGGATTTACATCTAATATCAACCTTTGTATGAATGAATGCTCGTAAAAAAAATGTATTGTCATTGCGTTTCTGTGGGTTGAGGAAGAATCTTTGGGTGCATATCTACCGTGATTGACTTCTTTGTTTATTCAATGGGCATGGAATGTTCTTGCAAAATAATTTTGTTCAGTCTAGAATGTCAGTGTGAGCTTTGAAATGCTAATTTGGACTAGAGAAAGAAATATTTGGATCAATATTCTCATTTATACAATATTACGAGATCACCACCATGGATATTTAATTTGGAAATATATTGTACTTGTTTCTATTTAATTTGGAAATAGACTAGTTTTTTCTTATTAATATGATATTCTTGTATCTAAAAGGTTATATCTAAAAATAAGGAAGGTTAAACTTTTCAAGAAGGAAATGCCCCTTTTCTCATTTGGCATTCAAGACAAAACTCTTGTATTTTAATTTTTTGTTCCAAAAGAAGGAAGGCTCCTCTACTAGGTTGAATATCCAAGATCAACAAAGTTTGAAGGAGGCGTTGTTGATGGTAATTATTTTAATGCCAACGTATCAAATTTTAAAAAAGATATGATAAACTAGCAGCTTCACTCGCTATTTACCACTAACTAATAATTTCTTTACTAAAGTTGACCTAATTTAACTTTTGCATTTCTTTACTAAAGTTGACCTAATTTAACTTTTGCAGGATGACATTAAGGTCCTGGAGGTGTGAATTCTTTTTTGGTGTTTTCTAATTTTTTCCTGTGGATTCCCCTTCTCTTTCACTAGTAAAGTTTGAGGTACTAAACCCTTATTCACTATATTGGTTTTTACCCAATCCATTTTCTTGGATTATAGAGGTCGTTGCCCCTTCTGTCTTCACAAATTATTCGTCTAGGTTTCAAAACCCCCAGTCATTGTATTGGCTTTTACCCAAATAATATTTTTGGGTTCATATTACTCCCCAAATCTGGACAGTTATTTTCTATCAACTTACATACTTATTTTCTATTAATTTCTATGCTAAATAACCAGTCTCTGTTGCACTATTGGTTAACATTTTGTTTTCCCTTCAATTAATAGTATGAATCCCTAAAAATGATGAAACCTAGTTTACTTAAATTTTAATCAACAATTGTTGACTTAGGCTACAAGGGGGCATACTTAAAACTTAGGCACATACATGCAACCTAGTTTACTTAACTTTTATTTAACAATAGCTGAATTAGGCTACAAGGTACAAGGCCACATACTTGTGTTTAATGTAGTTAAATAATGCTACTCGAGCAACCAACCATCCCTTTAGAGCTACATGGTCAAAGAGGACTTGCCTTCAATCTTCGAGATGAGATAACGTAGTGGCAAGCGATGAAAATTATGTTGCATGTTGATTTTCACATTACAAGTTTAATTTCCAAGCCCCAAGGGTTAGCTCAATTGGTAAGACATGCGCACACTCTCTCGGTTCGGGGAGAGGTCACGGGTTCGAGCTTTGAGTCCTTTGGGGTTAGGCCTTTTGCGAGGATGGTCGGCGGTTTACCACATCTACCATCCACTAATGTGGGGAAGTATTGTTGGGTTTCCCACCTCTACCATCCACTAATGTGGGGAAGTATTATGAAACATGGTAAGCAACATGGAAATTAATTTTTGAAAATAAAGGTGACTTTGAACTAACTATATGCCGGCAAAGCTAGATTGATTAAAACCAACTACCTTTAGACATAGTTACAAGATTTTGTGTTATTAGACAAGATCGTTGTATGCCTTTTTTGACCCCATTTCATTCTACGTTAAGACACTCCCCATTTTGTTTTAGTTCTAGTTACTCTTAAAAATAATGTTATATGCTATGAGAAAGATCATATATCTCCTTAGCGTTCTATAATTTTTGCACTGCCTTTATTAATATTTAAATCGTTTTACTTTTAGTATTTTAGTATTGTTTCAAGGTTTAAGTTGGACTCGTGAAGTAACAATAAATTCAAACTTATAATCTCATTCTTAAAATTATAATTTCATTTATTAACTTTTATCCAAACATTACATTCTTATGATTTAATATTATAATTTTATTCTCATATTACGGTCTATGGGTCAAATTATTACAAGCGTACGTATTATTTTAATGCAATTGAACACGCATTCTTTACGTTTCAAATCATAGCGTTGATAACTTAATTCTTTTTTAATACAATTAGATGCAGCGTTTCGCTTTGCATTACATAATATACACAATATTTTTTTCCTTAAATATTTTTAAGAGTTTAATTATATCAACCAGCGTAGATCCAAATCCTAGGCTCTATTAAACGCCGAGAGGGATCAAATCTCTTTTTAGGTATCCATTGATTTGATTCAAACCAAAAGACACATCTTTTTAGGTAAGGTCCACATATAATATTATCATTATTAATATTTAATATTATTTATGGCCCACATATAGTATTTATTATTATTTTTTATTTTGTTAGGAACAAACCCTACAACATTTCCCCATACATGGTTTTAAAACCATATGCAAGGCCTTGCAAATGGTCTTAAAACCATTTGCAAAGCCCTCTTAAACCATGTACAATAAAACCATGGCTTTTTTAGGAGGCCTTGCACATGGTTTTAAAACCATCTAGAAGGCCCTCCTAAACCATGTACAATAAAACCATGGGTTGTTTAGAAGGCCTTGCAAATGCTTTTAAAACCATGTGCAAGGCCAACATTTTTTTGTGGATAATTCACAATTTTATTTTTTATTATTTTCTTAGGTAGGAACATTACAACATCTCCCCCATATTATGTTTTTTTTCCTAATCCACATTTTTTTTAGGGATAATTAAATTTTTACTTTTTTATTATTTTGTTAGGTAGTAATATTAAAACATCTTCCATTTTTTTTAAGATAATTAATTTTTTACTTTTTTATTGTTTTGTTAGGTAGGAATATTACAACATCTTCGCCATATTAGGTGGTTTTTCTGGCCGACATTTATTTTGGCTTATAATTAAAAAAAATATTTGTTATTAATAAAAATAGCGTTACGTAACCTTACAAGATCTCTCCCACACTGAGGTGTAAAGCGCCTTGGGCGCAATAAAAAGGTTGACTATCAACTCACGAGAATTCAAAACTGGAATTGTAAAATAAAACAGTTGACTAGAAAATTCAAAATTGGACAATACATACGAATTCTAAAAATGAGACATTCACTACAAAATCTGTGAAAGTTACTCTCTTACATAAGAGTTTGACTTAACGCCATTAGCCTATTGATATATTATTAAGATCGATTGGAATCTCATTCAACATAGTACAAATAAGATCTGTCATTATTAGCTACCCACCCATGACACCCACACAGGGCTCAAGCATAAGAATTTTACAAACCATGACACCGACAGAGTGGTCAAGAATAAGATTTTTATTTTCTTAGTGTTACGAGCTTCCCTGCCTACTTCCAAAACAAAACGTGGGATTGATGGGACTCGATAAGACAACGCATGCTCACGAAACTACCTAATGCTTATCAGCGAAGAGCCAATTCGAAACCTATATACACAGCACAATCTGAATACGAACCATTGCCAAATAGAATAATCTGAATACCATGGGCATAAACATATGATTTCATTGGTCAATTCAGAGATTGAATTTACTTCGTTGGAATTCATCTGTAATTCCCAGAATTTATCTTCAGATTAGCTGGAAATCTGGTTATAAGTGGCATTGGTGCAGTTGATCAGAAGCTGAAGGGAATCTACAATCCAGAAAGGAGAAGGCAATTTTATATCTTAGAAGCTGATCAAAACTCTCATCTTCGAAAGAATCAGAGCTATTAAAATCCCCTCATTCTCCATGATCGACTGTTCTCAAACATTAGCAGGGATTATGACAAATTCCAACATGGCTGAAGTTGCACCCAAGTCTAGATCAGAATCTGCGATGCTGGCCGCCAATTCCGACTCTTACTCTGCTGCAAATGATGAAAGAAGATCAAGGAAATATTTGCAGCACAAGAATATTATCGCTCCAAAGATACATGTTGTGTATGTTTATGAACCCAATATTATCAAAACGGACCCACAAAACTTTCATTCTCTTGTTCAGAAACTCACCGGGAAGCCTACAAAAGAGAAGCAGAGGCACACAAATTCCAAGAGTCCATCTTCTGAGCTAATCTCTGCAGAAACTTGTACATAAAATCTTGAAGTTGATACTTTTTATAGCAATTATCAGCTGCCTACCGGGGAAAACACAAGTAGACATTCTTCGACTACAAATTGCTTTAGCTACTAATGGATTCCATGACAGAGACATGTTTTCCCCCAGTCCTAAGGATCATGGATTACTGCATAATATTCATCTGGTTAGGAACAATTCTCCATTTTGTAATATGTATTTTTAGATCAGAGTTTACCGATCTATATGAGAATGGCTAAAAGATCTCTCCCATAATATTCGCTTTCACTATTATTTTTTTCGGACATGTTAGTAACGTTACATCACATTACAAGATCTCTCCCATAATATTCACTTTCACTATTATTTTTTGCCGACATGTTAGTAACTTTACATCAGGTGACAAGATCTCCCCCATAATATTCAGTTTCACTATTATTTTTTGACGACATGTTAGTAACGTTACATCACGTGACAAGATCTCCCCCATAATATTCACTTTCACTATTATTTTTTGCCGACATGTTAGTAACGTTACATCACGTGACAAGATCTCTCCCATAATATTCACTTTCACTATTATTTTTTGCAGACATGTTAGTAATGTTAAATCACGTTACATCATGTGACAAGATCTCCCCCATACTGGGCTATAGAGCGCCTCTCGGCGCAATAAATTACAAAAAGTTATGTTAGTTTTAATTACAAATGTGTTTTCAATTGTCAAATATGAGTGGTCACATAAACCAATATATATAAGGATGAGACATTGTAATAGATAGAACCAATATATATATAAGCATGAGACATTGTAACTACAATTTGACCTGAAGTAATATTTTTGACATATATTAAATGGGATAGCATAGCTATACAAGTTTTTTCTATAAAGTTTAAATGAGATTTCATGTTTTATATTTACCATAGTTTAATAATTTATTTCTTTATTAATAGCATGATAATTTATAAGAATTATTAATAGCATGATAATTTATAAGAATTACAGTATAGAAAAAAAAATAGACTCAATTTGAAAACTTCTTCACCTTGTTATAATAAAAAAATAATTTAATTATTTCTAAGTAACCTAATCCTAAGTAATACTAATAGCTTTTCACTAATTTAAAAATAGACTTAATTTGAAAACTTCTTCACCTTGTTACAATAAAAAAATAATTTAATTATTTTTAAGTAACCTAATCCTAAGTAATACTAATATCTTTTCACTCATTTAAAAATAGACTTAATTTGAAAACTTCTTCACCTTGTTACAATGAAAAAAAAAAAAAAATTAATTATTTCTAAGTAACCTAATCCTAAGTAATACTAATAGCTTTTAACTAATTTTGGGATACTAAGAGCAACTCATCTCGATTCTCTAGAGATTAGGACACTAAATATTAATAAAGAAAAAACATAAAATAATAAATCATACCAACAAATATTTATATTATCTTTATATTTTTAGATAAAATAAAGGTTCAAAAAAGATGTTTTATAACAGTTTGATTTAGAATGAGTTTACCTAAAAAAACATAATGAAATTAATTGCAACCACTAGTCATAATAAAAATAAATTAAAAGCAAATTAATACCTTATGGTGCTAAAATTTTAAATGGGTCCATCTTACATGTTGTTTACTCTTTTGAAATGTAATTAAGCCATTCATGTTATATTGGTTTTAAGTCTTTTGATATCTAGGTGCTACTCCACTTAAATGTCAACACCTGCTAGTATGACCAAAGGACTCAACAAGAGAAACATGTCACTTACAAGGTGGGGCCGGAAATAATCATTCCTCCCAACTACTCATGCTACATTCAATGGACAAGATCTAGGTTATCATATTATACCATCTTTACTCTTTTGAAATGCACATGCAATTTGATTATCTCTAAGCTAAATGGAACATGATATGTAATTATTTTATCCATATTATATTGCGTTCATTATTTTGAAACACAATTATCTTGAAGTGTCATTTAGCTATCTCTAAACTAAACGATAGGGACTAGCTACTATGTAGCACTTGTTTTTAAGGAATTGTTCTATAAGTTCAATAATCTATCCAACCTTCATTGTGTTAGATTCTTTCCCATTTGACCTCACCATTTCGTTTTCAAATCCAAACACAAACTCAATATGAATCTTACTATTTTAACTGAGATGGCTTGTATTGTTTTCAGTTGAATGACTTGTAACATTTTTATTATTGTTAAGGATTGGTTACGTCTTTTCTTTTTCTTTTTTATTGTTGAATCTCATATTTTCTATCTTTGGCTTTTAGATTTTAAAATTAAAGCTTATTATTCACCCAATTTGTCTTGCAACAGTACATAGTACAGCATTGGATTTTGTAAAACATTCTCTTTCATGGTAGCTCATTCTTCAAAACAACCATCAATTATAAAGTTTAACCATATGTTTCTTCATGGTACTCAAATTATGAATAAATAATAGGATCTATTATTTACTGCAATCTATTAGCATAAAGTAAGTAGGTGTGTTACCTTTCTCAGGGTTTGTGTTTGTGTCTTTAACCTTTCTCATGGTTTATGTTTGTGTTTGTGTTTTTTTTATGTTTTTGTTTGTTTTTTTTAAAGAAAAAAAGAACATCCTTTTCGGTACATAATTATTTTGTTTACATTTTGTGAAAAAGAAAGAACTTATTGTGTATAACGTATTAATAATCAAATTTCAATATGTGAATGGAAATTGAAATTGAAATTTGATGTATATTTATGTAAATCTATTTTGCAATTTCACCAATTTAAATTTGGAATCGAAATTTTCTTGGTTTTATAAATTTTTTATATATTTAGATTTTGGAGCCAACATGTACCACATCAGCATGACAAACGTGACACGTCTCATCCACTTTGGGCTGTAGAAAGCGCCTCTCGACGCAATAAAGCTCATTAGAATTCCTTTTAAGACAAGAAAAATTAGTGTATCATAAAAAATGAAATTTTAAATAGTTTTTAATGATATAATTATACTTTAATTATTTAAGTTTTTAAAGTTTTTTATTTTCATTTCCTTTGATGGTGGTTGTGGTGGTGGTGGTGGTTAACATCGAGTTAGACCAATTTTGGTTTATCGGACCTTAAAAAATAAAAGTAAGGAACTACTTGGCTTGATTTAGAGTTTTATTTATATGCTCAATAAGCTTGGAGAGGAGTGTTCCTAAATTACCATAATTTTGATAACATAGAATGTTGGGAAGATTTGTATTGTAACAAAAAATTTGAGACTAAGATTATGTGGGTGTGCATACTGAAATCTAAGAGGAAGTTGTTTTAATCCTCAACACTAAAAGTCTCTCAAAGATGACAAATATTTTCAACCCACAGAGTCTTAGGAATGGTCCAACGCCATGTTTCACTATGTAGCTCATGAGAGTTCGTTCTTATTTTAAATATGTGGATCTTATTCTTTACGCTAATTAAAACAAAAAGATAGTTAGGATCTTTGAAATTAGGGTTAATGACCCCCTTGTAGTATCTTATTTTTTTCTCTTTAAATTTTCAAGTGATAATATTTGTAATATTATCTCTATATTTTGCAAAGTGAGATTTCCGTCAATCCCCCATGTCTTTAACCTAGACATGGCATCTTCAAGGCAACCTCATGTCTTTAACCTAGACATGGAATCTTCAAGGCAACCTGTCACGTCCCCATGCCTCCGACCGGCAAGGAGGACGCGACTAAGAGCTTTAACAGACCGGGATAACCGCCCATAAACATATGCAGGAATAAAAATTCATAAACAGAATGCCTAAACAGGCACATTGAACATTTGTTTTACACAGCGGAAATCCATGAACATGTACAGGCTTAAAAATTACTTAAAACAAAATGTTGAAAGAGAGAATGCATTGCAGTATAACATGCCTAAATGCAATTCATTTGACATACACCACTACAATTGTAGATTATGCACAGCTATGATTAATTATCCTTGCACAGCGGAATCAACATGCATTTAGACAAGCATTCTTCAACATGTTCATTTCATTTAATTAACAGTAAATATGGAATTGCAGAGGTAAAATACATAAGATCACTTATCTTATGAAAGCTTTGCTCCGCAACCAGCTACGTCGCTGCAACGTTCCACCCAACCATAGGCCAACGTGCTCATCAATTTCTCAGCAACGCTGCCACCCCCGAGCTGGGCATGATTCTCCAAGGAATAAGGGAACTAGCAGGCTAATACATAGCTAGAGATAACCAGGACACAGCCAAGCCAACTCAGTTGGGTTTATCAGGCCATAAGGAGCTGGAGAAGGCAATTTGCTAAGCTGGTGAGCTCATTACAGAGCCAAGAACACCTACACCAAAACTAGCCTGACCTCTAAGACACCCATCCACACCCAACACAAGGAATCAGTCCCTTCTCTACACAGTCCCTCAGGCCCTGCATTCCCTTTCAGTGCTATTCAGGGGTGATGGAGAAGAAGGCCAACCCTCTAGTTTTATCTGTGTGGTCTCTAGCACCAGGTTTATCAAGCAACTAAGCCAACACCCTTGCTCCCAATACAGTCCGAAGACCAACAATTGCACTCCGGCAATTAATTCAGCTCTCACAGCTTAAACAGGGAAAAACGAATTACACAGCCCCGCACATAACAGCAAAAACGACTCACACAAGAGGAAACACACACAGTCCTGAAGCTTATCATTGAACACAACTCACAGCAGTGGAAAAACGTCCCAAATAGTCTGTGCGTGAGACCAACATTCGCTGAGACAGTCAAAAACGTGAATGGCTCTTTCCAGCCATGGTAAAAACACAAGAAATCACAAAAACGTGAATGGAAAAATGCACCAGCAGCTCCAAAAACGTGAGGAAGACAACCCAGGCCCTGGCATTACAAAAACGACCTCCAATCCATGGGAAAAATGAAGCCAACAGTCAAAACGTGGAAGGAAAAACACAGGAAAAACTCCAGCTGCTCCCAAAACGTGAGGAAAACTGAAAAACGTGAATGTATGCCAGAATGGCCTGCGTTTTTGGGCATTTTTCTTGCCAAGGAAGTGAGAACACGTTTTTCAAAAATGGGTCTCTGCCCAATTCGAATTTGGTTGCCCATACTCTTCCCCTTCCATGCAATAACTAACTCAACCACATTCTGGCAGAAATAAATGATTGGGAAAAAAGACAAGAAAGGTAGTTGACAGTTTGATGGGTTCTCTCATAGACATTTGGCTTTTCCCCATTGGCCCATAGGTTAAATATTTCACCCCCCCTTATCCTTAGAAAATCATGCCCCATTCGATTTGGTTGCCGCGGCCGTAGCTGGTTGTGTCCATTAATTAATTATGATGCATATTTACATAATGGCGAACATAATATGTGCCGCATGCCCCAATATTCAATCGGTGACAAATTTTAAATCCAAAACATAGCATAATCGATCAATGGCGGGGCCTTGGCCTTTAGCTCCACACCATGATCATTACAATATATACATCATGTACATTTAATGTAACGGGGTCAAAACCGGGACATTACACAACCTCACTTGAGACTTGGGTGTTTGTTACTGGAATTTAAAGAAATTTTCAGAGGTCTCTGGTCCTCCAAGTTATTTAATTTATTCTTGTACATTAGGTACCTAGTCATAGCTATGCTCTCAATGGGGGAAAGACCCACTTCAATAAGGAAAATAGTATTTGGCATATTGCTTTTAATTTTAATATTGTAAGTTGTATGGATTTACTTAATCCTTCTCCAAGGTTCTTTAGATAGCTTGCAGCCCCAAACTTCACTCTCATACAAGAGAATGGGAGAGACAAGAGTTTCAAAGAAGAATTGATTTTTATCCCACATCACAAAGTTTGTCTACTTATAATTGTTTTTAAGGCCAAAATAAGATTTCAACCCTACATGGGTAATGATGTTATACACATTTATTTAATTTAGTAGTTCAAAAATAATGTGAAGAAAAGTGTTTTTTCTTTTTAAATTAAAATTTCCGTCGATACCTCGATCAAGCCATTATCTAACTCGAGCTTTTAAGGTTAAATCTAAACCCTTGATTGAGCTATTGGAAAAATCTTGCTCAATGGCTTATTTAATCCCTCGATCGAGATTTTGATAACTCAATCAAGGGATTAAATAACCCACGATTGAGCTTGTCTTTTGGGAATGTTTACACATCTTCATGGGTATAATGTTTACACATCTTCATGGGAATACCCTAGTATGGTCTTGGTAGACTTATGCGATCTAACTAATTGTTTTTTTCAAGGTTTCTTCTATGGGATGGTTATTTTTAATCATGCAAATGGAATGGTTAATAGAATTGGTACTAAAAATGTTACTACAAGAGACATATTTTCACTAAAAAATAGACCCCATACCTAAATGACATACCTGCATATTATAAACATTGATATGTTCTATTACTTAATAGAGGATTCAACTAAGAGGGTTTCCTGAAACTAGCAAGAAGATTACTAAAAAGATAGATTCGGTAAACTTACAACCCATTTTGTTATTGCTACCTTCAAGCAATATTCTTATGTGCTCAATCACATCCTACAACTCCTACAAGGAACTAAGACAATTTCAATATTCACAACTTTAATGAATTCCCAAGACACACCATGCTTCATTCTAAGAAGAACTAAAATACCAACCATGAGAATGGGATAAAAATAGAATAATGTATATTTCATACCACTTTACATAGATTTCTCTAATAGGTAACATTTGAAACAGTTATATTAGTAATATTGTATCCTAAATCATTCTCTTGTTGATATCCACCTTCCTACCAGAGTTTCCCTATGAAGCATGGTGCGTCTTTCACTAATAGTAATTTATTATAGTTGTGAATATGGAATCTATTCAAGTTTCTTGTTCTAGTAGGTTGTGATTTCAAATAAAAGAAAAATGCAAGAAATTTAAAATATTATATTTAAAAAATAATAATTAATTAAGTAATTAAACAAATTTTTTAAATATTAAAATGATATATTATGAAAAAATGTTTTTTTTAAATGATTAAATAAATTTGATAAAATATAAAAATTATATATTATGAATAATTATTCAATTTCCTATATTTTCCCTTTTAATTTATCTTAAAATTAATCATTGTATAGATATCTCAAGTTGTAGCATACCATTTAAAGCACGAAATATGTTGAAGAGTCACGAGCAGCATCGGAAGCCTAAATGCTCTTCTTCCAGTTAAAAAAGAAATACATTTCACAGAGACCGGAGTGGCATCCATTCAAAGCCCTCGACTCCGACTTCGACCTTTTCTATAACGGCATTATTAGTGGAACTGTAATATAGAAGCTCTTTGAAGATTTGGCATTGAAGTATAAGACATAAGATGGGGTTTCTTCCGCCCCAGAATCGAAACCCGCCAAGTTTTCTGAAATTTACAGTAAATAAAAAGAAGCACAGTTTGAGAATTATGTACAGGCATCAGGGATTCAGGAGTCGCTATTGGGCAATGTATCTGTAAATTAGTGCAGTGTGCTCTGCTGCCCCATGAGCTTTATATAGTTTTGTTTTGAAGGTAATAGCAGTAGCCCGGAGGGAATTAAACTGCTACTTTTCTTTCTCATCTTACGGCAAAAGGAAGTCTTGCGGAGCATTTTCATGGATTCGGCTGAGCCTGCCGTGAGTATTGATGATTGAATTATCTGATTGTTTTCCCAGCTATGGGAACACGAACACTTGAGCTTTTTCTCCGGCTTGCCGAGGTCTTCCACGCATTTCACAGACGCCAGAGATGTAAACGACTGAGACTTGCCCGTGAAATAGTTGGACAAACCCCTCCTGCAAATTACGTAAACAGACAGCCAAAATCAACAAAAGATTGCAGCAGCCCCCGTTCAAATTGAAGACGAAGAGAGCGATTTTCTTAGTGAATATCAACAAAAGATTGCAGCAGCCCCCGTTCAATTGAAGACGAAAATAGCGATTTTCTTAGTGAATATATGGCTACCATTAGACTTACTTCCGAGAAGCTGGGAGGTTGGTTCTGAGAGACTGCATGTGGAAGAGAGGGCCGCCATTGCCATCGGGCATGATCGGTGGAGCCGAGAAATCCCATGAAGAATTGCCGCTGTCCGTGATGTCGTCCGACGATGCCGTCGAATCGGATGAAGAAATAAAAGAAGAAGATAAATCGCATTTCGACGCGATGCGCTCTTCCGCCATGGCTGCTCGTAAGGATAATACGTTCTTGAAATCTTCAAAATCTTGAATTTGTGTCTTTCTTTCTGCAAATACCGAAATCAATAACAATCT
The DNA here is from genome assembly GCA_001517045.1 of Pseudotsuga menziesii. NCBI lineage: Eukaryota > Viridiplantae > Streptophyta > Pinopsida > Pinales > Pinaceae > Pseudotsuga > Pseudotsuga menziesii. The sequence continues at coordinate 642,165 of LPNX010729543.1, read as the reverse complement.
TGAATCTGTATCATTTTTTCCTGCAATAACTGAAATTCTCATCCTGCCAACCGTCGTCCTGGGCGTTTTATACCGGGCTTAAGGACGTCTTTGCGTATGGAAGTGCGCCACGTGTTCATCCTTATCCAAGGAATAATTAAATTCTGATTCTTATCCACATTTAAATGCCTTTATGGTGTAGTCTTGTCCTCATCTCTGTACCGCTTCCTTGTAGAAAGTTATGACATCCCGGGAAAGTAATGACGTGGTTCGTTTATTGAACACGGTATTTCACTTGCAAATTCATGAATATATATATACGAATTTATATATATATTTTGCAAATTTATGAAATTCGTATATATATATATATATATATTTGCAAATTCAAGTTATTCGTGTTTATATATATTTAGAAATTCATATTATATATATGATTTTGTTAATAGTATATATATAAAGAATATATATCTATATATATATAAATATATGCGAGGGAAGGGAATAAGATATCACTTTGTTATTAGTTTTGGGGATTTAAGAGTTATTGTGGATTGGGTTTTGGACATATATTCTATTCTCTTCCATTGGTTTGGGCAGGTCAGAAGGTTGATGGGTCTCTTTTCTCATCTCTCCCTCCAACACATTTATAGAGAGTTCAACGCTCACATGTGCTCATAGATTCCGGGCTCTTGATTTTACACTGACATTCTTTTTGACATTCTCTAGATGCAGAAACTATCTAATAGAACCACTTTTGTATGTCTTTAGTAAGATTGGATTGTTTTAGAGGTAAAATGACAACTGATCAGACTTGCTTGCATTAGATAGCTAGCAATGTATTGTTCTTTTAAATAGTGATGCCAATTTTGGATTTTTTGTAAATCTTATGCTGTATTTTTAGACATAATTTTATATAATATAAAGTTGTATTTTCAGTAAAATATATATAATAATATATATATTATCCATAGAAAAGATAATTATCCATAGATATAATTTTTTTAACATATAAAATTTATTTAAATATCTTAAAAAGAAATAAATAAATATTAAAAGGCACTCCACTTTGAGTTTGTTAGATTGTAAATTTCAAATCTCTTAGATTTATAGACTTATATCTCTTAGATTTTATAAGAGCCGAAGTGTCTCTATCCAATACCAAACTTTTTTATAAGAGCCGAAGCGTCTCTATCCAAACCAAACTTTTTTATATTTTGTATAGGCTTTTATATATCAAACTTTTTTTAATTTTGTCTAGGGTTAATTAAGAGATGTTACAAAAATCAATGTGAATTAAAAAAGAACCTCTCATCTCGTTACTCTTTACATCAAGAATTGCCACGTATTGAAAAAATAATAATGAACGTACTAACCAGATCCAAATTATTCTAACCTTCACCTACCAAATATATTGGCAAAAACATCTTTGAAAGAAGGTGGGCCACATCCCATAAAGTTTGAAGGTTCCACAATTTTAAAATGGACACGCTTTCAATTCTGCCAAAGGCTATACATGTATTTGGCTTTTATGTATTTATTACGTAAGGGAGTCTCAATAAATAATATATATGGAATATCATTAGTTTAGAGTCATTTTAAAGGCGTACAATACTCTACATGCAGTAGAGCATTTAATGCGACGGCGGTCGCACTGTCCGTCGTTGGATCTCACTTTGGGAAGGATCCGACGACGGACAGTGTGACCGCCGTCGCATTAAATGCTCTACTGCATGTAGAGTATTTGACGCCCATTTTAAAAGGCATCTATTAAGAGGTATTAAATTTTTGTATTTCTAAAGTACTTTTTAGATTGAAAATTTAGAGATTTGTAGGAAATGTGTTTAGTATATTTATGGTTTAATTTATTTAATTTGTTCTGTTTTATGTATATGTTATTCTAAATATTTTAAGTTTAGTTTGAGTAGATATGTTATTTTTCAATAATATTGTAATATTTTTTATAAAGGGCATATGTCAACTTTGGGATGAGCACGAAAGGAGTTACACATCTCCTCCCTACTGGATTGTAGAATGCGTCTCTTCGGCATAATCATCATAATAAATTTGCATATATCTTTCTTATATATTAATTAAAAATGATATTACTAGTAATTGCTCCAAGAAGATGCAATAATGCGTTGATAGGTTGTTGTTGGAGGGTGAAATGGCTGAAATGGGGAAACTAAAACCAAATTGACTAATGTTTACACATGTTGTAGACTTGGTCTTGTATCATGATTTGTGTGGTTTTAGAACCAAAGGAAACCAACTTCCCCACCTCCAAAGAGTCCACTCGATGTTGCACATCAATGGACTTCTTAGACCCTAAGAATTGTGGTGATTTAAAAAAATATCAAAGACACGAAGCCCCTAGTTGTGACAATTGTAGGGATTGACGAGTTGGCAACATCCCTTAGTGACCTACCATCCACCATGGCAGGATGAGGTAGTGTAATTAGCTTAAGAATTATACCCACAATATATGCCTTCATATGCCACAATCAAACATTGGGTTCTCTGGAGCCATTAACCATTGTTAAGATCTCGTGGATGCAATAAATTAGGTAGAAAATTAGAGAGACCTTGGATCCAACGTGACATTCAAAAACACCATAGCTTATAGTTTCCGTTAAGACTTCTATATGGAACAATTTGTAATTTAAGATTTCCACATAAGTCATGCTACTCAATTGTATCTCGAGTTAGGTCCAGGGTATAAAAAATGAATCCTACAAAGAGGAGAAATATTTATAAATGAAAAAGGCCTTTATTCTTTCTTCAACTATGGTGTTAGAAAATCCATACAATTATGGCATAATAACCTTATTACACCAGTAGAAACGTAATTATGAGAGATACTTGATATGGCATTTCACTTGATCAAGCATATAATACAAAACAATAGGGATTGAATTGGAGATCATGGAGGTGAGGTATGTCGTTGATAAAATCGCAACTACATTGATTAAGCCAAGCTCTAAAAATATGACATTAAATATAGGTGAGACCAACCAAATATTAATAATTCAATCCATTAAAGTAGGTTGATATTCCCCACTTGCTTTTGCGCTTAAATATTCATATTCCTCGTTCAACATTTGTAATATTGACACAGAGAAAAATTTTAGCCTAAAGCAGATACAATTGTTGCTAGAGAAAGAGATTTTGGAAATGGGGGATGGGATTCGAACACACAATCCACTATGCAAAAGATACCTATGCTTTCTACCAAAGCAATCCCAAGAGATGGAACTGCTTGGAATCAACAGCTTAAGGAAGAGTAATAGTATCTCATCAAACATGTGGGTATGAAGAAAGCCAACAACAATGAATGGCTTAGGATCTCAGCCAACACAAATTGACAAGTGTTGGTATATTCACAATCTTCTCAAATATGAAGTCGACATGTCATTCATCCACTTACCAATATGAAAAATCAAAATAGAGCTTTGCTCGACATTGCAAATTAATACCGGTTTAGTCAATTACAAGAATACTTTCAACTAAAAATTTTACAAGCCAAATATATGCAAAAATTTGAGAAAATGAACTTTTTGCATTGTAAATCACTAAAGCACTCATGAAGGGTTATGAATCAAGTTGGGTGCTCCACCGTCTATGAAACATTGCCTCCAATGCTTTTCTAACTCTCCCAAGGCTCATAAAGTCCACTAATTACTTAAAATGAAAATATTGTAAAAAAAAACAATTATTTCTAGAAAGCTAACGTGCTTTAGAAATGCATGTTGAACTTGATTAAAGCATCTCAGGTAATCTATCATATGTTTTTGATTGGCTATCAAAAACTTTTCATGATCATCTATAAGATATAATTGAACAATGTCTATTAATGCAAAGTGAGATTAAGCTTGTCACTCATAAGATATGCATTAACTATCAATTAAAGGAGTTCCTAAAAGTTGCTCATCCCACAGGGGAGATATAGAAAATTCAAAGGTATTTAAAAAGAAAGATTCAATAGATTCAGTAGTCTAGCATTAGATGAAATGGAAGAAGATATCTTCACTTAGCAAACAGATAACTGGAATAGCATAATTAAGGTGTTGGAGTATGAATTGAATAAAAAAGACAACATGATCAAAGAATTGGAAAATCAATTAGATGATAAAGATGACTCAATTGATGACCTGGAAAAGGAGAAGGGTGATCTAAATATCCAAGTCACCAAGTTATGATGGGATATACAAGGAGAAGAGCTATTGAGGAGAACCAGGAAAGTGTTGTGGGACATAGTAGCATAAGAGATTCTAAACAAATGGGATCATAGTGATGTGATACAAGATGAATTGGATGTGGCCCAAACAACTCAGAAGGAAATAAATACAATAGAAAAATTGCTTGCGAATATACCAGAGCAAGATGCAAATATAATTGACTACTTGAGTAGTAGAAAAACAAGGTTGTTGGAAGAGTTGTTGATTGAAAATATAACCCACTTAATAAAGATGGAAAATCAAATGATCACACAGCATACATTGATGAAGATAAATCATAATAGAATAAAGGCCCTCACTGAAGGAGTGTCTTCAATGATGTCTTCAAATTAGGATTGCCGCATCCATGTGATGGTAATGGGGAAATGTATATGAAAGAAGAATAAAAGGAAAAGTTGATGCAAAAGAATAATAAAGTTGTACAATTTGATGAACTAGAAGGAGTAATAAGTGGATATTCAGTGTTTGATAGGATGAGAAAAGAGTTTGAAATATGGGTCATTCTTAATAACATGCTAAGAAATATGAAATCTATATCATATGAGAAAAAAACTAATGTTGAGATAGCATTGAAGGCCCTAAAAGCACATCATTATCCTATAGGAAAAGTTTGGTATTCAGTATTTAAGTATCACATACTTATTTTTCCACCCCAAGGGTAGTCATCCAGACAATCATCAACCTAAAAACTTGGACAATCAGTGGGGAAGCCAAGACTTCAAGCCTTTATTCCACCAGGAGGACACATAAATGTCCAGATGATGCATCATTTTCTAGGGAAGAAAACTGTCAGACCAATTGGGCAACCAAGTGTAGAAGTAAGTGGGAATACAAGTGTACATCCATATCGACAGTCGGTATGGAAAGAAAGAGGACAAATGCAGAGCCATCCACCTTATCCCAAAAGTGGAAAAACGGGGTCGAGTAAGAAGAAGTAAACAAAACAAAAGGAATGTTAAACAGTTATGGAAATAAGTGACAATGACAAAATTAAAAGTGGTTCGAAATTAATTGGAGATAACATAAATCAACTACAATTGTTGAGGCAATAAAAGGACCATCAGGGATCAATAATCAAGGCTGGAATTTTTAAGAGGTTTTCATAAATTGTTAAGTCGATTGTATTGTTTTGTATGTAAGGAATTTTTTCGTGATAAATATTTTGGAGTGCACCAGAGATGTTTTCCTCCAGTTGTTACTAGATCTAATTCCATCATCTGTGTAAACATTTACTGAGAGATGAATAAAATATCAAGCAACATATTTTCATATATTTGGATCGGTGATGTGAATATATATCATAATATTGAGATTGAAGTAGAGATTTCATCATGTATGACCTCTGTTTCATCCTTATTATCTCTTCTTGTGATTCAACAATAGTTGAAGTTTTTTTCTATTGTATGTCATGAATGTATTCCCATGTTTCCATTTGAATTTAACAAGAAATGAAGAATAGTTTGCATTTCATATTAAACCGTTGAATTCTTTTCCACAAAATGTCATTATGTTTTGCTTCCATTGAGTGTGAGAGATTTGTCCTCAAGGAACCTATCCTATATCTAATTTGTCTCATTTGCTAAAATTCATATTCATGTATACAAATAGTGTTGAATACACTTCATAAGAATCCTCTAAAATGATTTTCTACATTCAATATAGTTCATAATTGTTTACTTGCAAATAGATTCAAGAAAATTCAAATTCACAATATTATTACCACATATTTAGCTGTAAATCTTAAAAAATTGAGCCTCATCATGCCTTGGCATGTACTATATTCATCCTAGGACATCTCAGGAGACAATAGGTGGGTCTAATGGATCGATGGATGTGGAATCAATGGGTGGTGGTGGTTTTGTAGGAGGAGGGGATGGAGGTGGTAGCACTAATGAATAAGTGGATGGGGGATTAGTGGATGGTGGTGGGCCTATTGGAGGAGGGGACGACAGTAGTGGGACTAATGGATCTATAGATGAGGCATTAGTTGATCGTGGTGGGAATTTTAGAGGAGTGGATAACTGTGATGGGGATGTTGGAGGAGGGGATGGTGGTGGTCGATAATAAGTATATTCATGTGAGGCACTAGATGATATAACAACTTGTATTGATGAATGGAGGAGGTGGAGGGGTAGAATAATCCCCAAAAGATGGCTCTAGAATACCCCTCAAATCCTCAATGAACTTGATGGAACCATCAATATAAGGCACCAATATTTTCATATCACAAGAAAGGGTGGACCACATGGGAGAGATCTCGGGGTCCCGTGAGATATCTATAGGTCGTATAGGCTCCACATAGACGATATGCTACACAATGACATAATGTGGGACCTAGACTATGTTTCTCCATGCCATGTCTATGGTCATCAATTGGCTCATTTTCCTCAGCCATCTCCACATCATGTAGTGGTGGATCATCCCTTCCAAACATGTCAATATATGAAAAATATTTTATAAGTACAATAATTAGACAATTTAAACAAAATATGATAATTAATTACATGTGATTTATATAAGCTAAAAAAGTATGCAACTACATTAATAAAAGTATAATGATCATATTACCTCTCATATCTATTGTCTCAACCATAGTAAATCATATGGTTGCACATACTCTGTAATTGATCCTTTCATATGGATACTAAGCATAATCAATGAATGACTATTGGTACTAATTGCACGACATCACCAAAGCCTCTTCATCGCGTTCCCTACACATGAAATCAAGTTTTCCTCTCTTGGGAAATCCCTGCCCCAATATGTGCATATGCACATCAATCATAGGCCTAGCTGTCATGTGGTCAAATGTAGTCATTAATGTGGGTTGAGTTGATGTAAACCTTTAAAAAATTGAAGTAAATAACTTTGAGGAAAAGGGGAAAAACTAACTTCCATGAAACTCGATACAATAGTGGTCTAAAGCTACAAAACAATTGTTGAAAAATAGTATCCCACCTGATAAGTCAGGGTGTTTGTAGTAAATTTTCTACATAATATAACATGATGTAACTAATTCACTACCCATCACTGAGATGGTGGGATATCATAGTAACTGTAACACCTCGGTTTTGACCCCGTTTGCATTAAATGTATATGATGTATACATTGTAATTAATCGTGGTGTGGAGCTAAAGGCAAAATCCCCACCATCGATTTAGCGTTTAATGTTCCGGCGATTGAAAATCGTTGCCAATGGTATCTCGTGATATTCAACACATTATAGTTTTGGCATCATGTAAATATGCACTTCAATTAAAATAAACCCCAATCAGCTATGTCAATGCAACCATAATGAAAAGGGCATGATTTTCCTACGGATAAGGAGGGGGAATTATTAAACTTTGGGCCAATGGGGAAAATCCAAGTGTCAGTTGTTAAACCCATTTAGCTGTCACCCACCTTTTTGTCTTACTCACCTTTCCCTTGTCTCACTCAGTCAACTACCACATTAAAAGCCTCTGATGTTAGTTGGGCAGTTATTGCTGGGCAGTGGGGTGTGGCAGGATTGTCAGTCCTTTCCCATACGCACACTCCACCAGTAGACTCTTTCACCTTCACGTGGGTAGGGAAAGCACCATGACCCCATTCTTCATTGTTTCCTCACGCAGAGAGCGGGGACAGCCGTTTTTCTGGCATTCTTACATTCTTGCCTATCTTCACGCGGAGACAGTCGTTCTTCTCCTCACGCGCAGGTCTTGGCATTTTTACTCACGCAGAGAGCTGGGAGAGCGGCCTCACGGGCATGATTTTGCTGTGTGTGTGAATTTCATGGTTGGGGGGATTTTGCGGTGTGTGTGCATTTTCCATCCCAACTTTTTGGTTCTGTGTATACGTTCCCCTATCCATGCTGAGATTCTAATCTCCTCTTCCAATTTCGGGCTGTGTATTTCCCGTTTCTTTAGTTGTGATATCGGGGCTATTGTTTCTCCATGATTTTTGGTTGTTGTGGTTATTATTTATTCATTTTGGCCACGATAGGGCCAAGAACGACTCAGGAATTGAATTTCCTAGTTAGAGCTGTGTATTACCCAAATTGTCACCTTGGTTGTTTTGTGGTGTTTGATTTTCTTCCACGTGAAATGCTTGTTTTAATGTGTGTATGCACTGGTTGGTCTTTGGACTGTGTTGGAGTGGGAATGAAGTATTGGTATGCTTGATAAACCTGGTGTGTTTGGGAGCCTCATAGACAGAGCTAGAGGGCCCGCTTAATTCTCCACAACCCCTAAATAGCACTGGAAGGGAAGTCAGGGCCTGAGGAACTATGTAGCAAAGAAGGGACTGATTCCTTGTGTTGGGTGTGTGTGGGTGTCCTAGAAGTTAGGCTAGTTCTGGTGTAGGTGCCCATAGCTCTTCAGTGAGCCCACCAGCTTAGCATTTAGATTTTCCTAGCTCCTTGATGGCATGATAAACGCAACTGTGTTGGCTTGGTTGATTTGTGTACCTTTGGCTATGTGTGAGCCTGCTTAGTTCCTTATTCCTTGGGGAATCATGCCCAACTCGGGGGTGGCAGTGTTGCTAAGAGATTAAGGAGCACACTCGCCTATGGTTGGGTGGAACATTGCAGCGACGTAGCTGGTTACGAGACGAATTTTTCATAAGATAAGTATTCTTGAATATCTCATCTCTGCAAATTGTATTTTGTTCTTTAACGAAAATGATGAACATGCTAAATGCTTGAATGTATGGTTTTGCTTCCGCTATATGGTAACAATGTATGCATGTTGTATTTCAAACCATTTCAGCTTTTATGTGTGTATGTTCCTAGGGCTAGTTGCCCAGATAGTTAATGGTATGGTAGCATCCTCTTCGCCAGTCGGAGGGTCGGGGACATTACAGTGTGGTATCAGAGCTCATGTTGCAACATGGGCCTCAATGGGCCATGAAGAATTAGTGACAAAGGCAAGTTACCCTCTGCCCAACAGGGGAAAGATGAGAAAATCAGAGAAATGACAGGAAAATTCCATAAAATTTTCTAAGTATGAAAATTATCGAATGGCTTAGGATGAAGCCCATCTGATACGTAGGAGGACTTAGCCGGAAGCTCATCCAATACACCGGATAACCTAGGAGGAATCCCACCCGATAAGGAACAGGCGGAAATAAAATTTCAATTTTTTTTTTCCAAGTTTGAAATTGTCGGTGGTCTCAGCTGAGGGGAGCCGACGTTCTCGGCTGGGTTGAACCGAGACACGGCTAACAAGGAACCAGAGAGAAAATCCTGAAAAAGTTTTCAAAAATTTATTGAAGTATCAAAATCGTCAGAAGGCATTAGCTGAAGTCAGCCGATACATCAGCTCAGTTAGCCAGAAGGACTTCCGATGACGCCGAAGGAGAAAATGTGAAGGGATCCGACACGGCTGGAGAAAGGAGAAGAAGAAGATAAAAATAAATTTTTTGAAATTTTTTCTAAGTCCAGGAAATATCAGAAAAGTTTTTCGAGGTCTCTCGGGAGAAGCTCTCCGAGGAATATCGGAAGACGTTCGTTGAAGCGAAGCCGAGGTGTCGGCAAGGCTCTCCTGAAGGAATCGAAAGCGTCGTAAAAGGATAGATGATCGAGCAGCCGATGCAGTGATGGAAGAAAGAAGAAGATAAGAGGAAATTTTTCTAAGGACAAGAAACGTCGAAAGAAATTAGAGGATCAATCAGCTGATGTGTCGGAAGCTAGAGGAAGATCGGTCCGAAACGTTGGAAGAAATTAGAGGATCGGTCAGCTGATGTGTCAGAAGCTAGAGGAAGATCGGTCCGAAACGTTGGAAGAAAATAGAGGATCGATCAGCTGATGTGTCAGAAGCTAGAGGAAGATCGATCTGAAACGTCAAAAGAAAATAGACGATCGGTCAGCCGATATGTCGGAAGCTAGAGGAAGATAGGTCCGAAACGTCGAAAGAAAATAGAGGATTGGTCAGCCGATGTGCGTCGGAAGCTAGAGGAAGAATGATCTGATGTGCATCGGAAGATAGATGTAGATCGGTCTGCTGAGGTATCAGAAGCGTAGTCAACTAGTGATCCGATACATCGGATGGCTAGTTGGGAAGAGATCCAATATGGCAAAAAAGAAAATTGAGTTTTCAGTGGTATTTTTCAGCAATTTTTCAGCGGTTTTTTCAGCAATTTTTAGTGGGAGAAGCCACAAGGGGGAAAGCCCCCTTGACCCCCATCATCCCCCGAAAACAGTTGTTCTTTGAGGAAGAAAACTCTGTGTTTTGGGAAAAGTTGTCATTTTATGATTTTTCCAAGAGAAGGTAAGTAATTCTGATTTGTATAAATGTTATGCAGGTAATAGTTGTGTTGCTAACACGTTTGCAGAATCATAGTCACCTTCAAGGGTAGTATTCCATGTAGTGTGGTTTGGTAAAGTAAGTTGTGGTTCAGACATGAGAACCCATGACGGATATGATTCTCGGGATTCCTACGAGTATGCGCGAGATGCCATGGGAGAAAACGTCCGAGTCGAAAATGTTGACATAGAGTCTAATGGAAGGACATTCCAAGAGACACTAGATATTGCGGCCACCATGAGAAGCTTGATTAAATCCCAGGAAGAGCAGCATCAGTTGAATGCTGCTATGTTGCAGAGTTTGACAGACTTGCAAAGAAAGATAGACTTTGGACAGGGTATAGTAAAACCAAAAGGTAGTAAGAGCAGTACCAGGAGAAGAAGAAGGACTTCTAGTAGATCATCTGACTCAGAAGAATCCAGTGGGGATTCAAGCTCTTCTTCTTGTAAGGGAAAGAGAAAGAAGCACCATAGGGATCACTCTCGGGATGAATTTAAGAAGGTTAAACCTCCTACATTTGACGATGAGGTAAAGACTAGACAAGAGGCTGAAGCTTGGCTTTTTGGGATAAAGAAGTACTTCCAAGTTTAGCATTATTCGGGAAACATGAAGGCAAGAGTTGCCATATTCAATTTGAATGGAAGAGCATCCATTTTGTGGGAACACTTCAAGAAAGTAAAGAGGATCAGTGAAAGGAGACATAAGGGGAAACAATTCAAGAAGTATTTCAAGCAGAAATACCTCTCTGACAGGTATTATGATGACAAGATTAAGGAGTTCCAAGAGCTAAGATTGGGACAGCAGACCATGCAAGAGTATGCAAATAAGTTCTTGGAATTGTTGAGGTATGTCAGGTACATCAAAGATGAAAAAGTGAAAGTCCAACGTTTTCTAAGTGGATTGCCTCAGTCTTACAAAGATAGAATTGAGTTTTATGAACCTAAAAATCTTGAAGAAGCAATAAGGAAGGCTAAGTATTGCTATGAGAAAAGCAAAGGTAAACCTGATTACCCTAAAGCATGGAAGGACAAGAAGAATGAGAAGTTTGACCAAAGAAAGAAAGGTTTCAAACCTTCTAACTTCAAGAATCAGTACAAGCATCCATCCCAAGCTGCGAGTAAGCCAGTTGGAGTGATAGGAGAAAAGCCTAAAGATCCACAACAGAATAGAGGACAACTCCAATGTTGGAAAATGAGGGGGACCCCACATGCACAGAATTTTTCCACTCGAGAATGAGAGTGCAAGGCCAGCTTACAACATTCAAGAAACAGAAATAGTGGGTCAAGTAGCAAGGGTCGTCCCTAGGATTTATGCAGCACTCGAGGATCGCCAGGCAGATCACCAGTCAACTGTGGTTGAATTTGCAGGTAAGATTGTTGAGAAATCTGTTTCTATTTTGATTGACCCTGGTTCTACTCACAGTTACATTACTCCTAGAGTAGTGGAGATTTGTGCTTTTAAGAAAGTAAAGCATAAAAAATCTTGGCTAGTTCATCTAGCCACCTGAATTAAGAGAAAGGTTAGTGAAGTGGTAGAGAAATGTCCATTGGTCATGAATGGATTGGTCACTTGTGTAGATCTGAATGTTCTACCACTTGGTTCCTATGATGTTCTCATTGGAATGGATTGGTTAGAAGCTCACAGGGTAAAGATTGACTGTTACATTAAGACTTTTGAATGCATCGATGAAGAAGGAAACCCAATAGTGGTAAAAGCTATTCCAAAGGTGATTTCAGTAAGGCAGGTTTCAACAATGCAGTTGAAGAAATTCTGTAGGAAAGGTTGCCAGTAGTATGCAGCTCATATTCTGGAGGCATCAGGGGATGAAACTCCTAGGTTGGAGGACTATCAGGTGTTACAGGAATTCAAGGATGTGTTTCTTGAGGAGATTCTAGGGATTCCTTCAAAGAGGGACATTGATTTCACAATTGAACTTGTGCAAGGAGCAGCACCAGTGTCCAAGACACCCTATAGAATGAGTACGCCAGAGATGCTAGAACTGAAGATGCAACTATAAGAGTTGCTGGAAAAGAAGTATATCAGGTCGAGTGTGTCTCCTTGAGGAGCACCAGTTCTGTTTGTAAAGAACAAAGATGGTACACTTAGGTTGTGTATTGATTACAAACAATTGAACAAGGTTACTGTGAAGAATAAATATCATTTTCCTAGTATTGATGACCTCTTTGATCAAATGAGAGGAGCAAAGGTATTTTCCAAGATTGACTTGAGGTCTGGTTACAATCAGGTGAGAATCAAGGGTGAAGACATTCATAAGACAACCTTCAGAACAAGGTATGGACATTATGAGTTTGTATTGGTACCATTTGGTCTCACAAATGCACCCGCTACATTTATGTTCCTTATGAACAGTGTCTTCAGCAGGTATTTGGACAAGTTTGTTATTGTTTTCCTTGATGACATTCTTATTTATTCTAAGAATTAGGAAGAGCATGAAGAGCATTTGAGATTGACATTGCAATTTCTCAGGGAGCATCAGTTGTATGCAAAGTTGAGCAAGTGTGACTTCTATAGAGATAGAATTCAGTATTTGGGTCACATTATCTCAGAAGAGGGTATATCTGTGGACCCTGAAAAGATTGAAGCCATTATGAATTGGCCTACTCCAAGAAATGTGACAGATTTAAGATCTTTTATGGGACTTGCAGGATACTACAGGAGATTCATTGAAGAATTCTCCAAAGTTGCACATGCCATCACTTCTTTGCAAAAGAAGGGGATAAAGTTTGAATGGACATCGAGGTGTGAAGAAAGCTTCTAGCAGTTGAAAAATATTCTCACCAGTGCACTAGTATTGAAAGTTGCAGACCAAAAGAAATATTTTGTGGTGTGTACTGATGCATGCGGACAAGGGCTTGGAGGAGTCCTTATGCAAGACAACCACGTGATATGTTACGAGTCAAGAAAGTTGAAGGAGCATGAGAAGAACTATGCCACTCATGATCTAGAGCTTGCAGCCATAGTGCATGCCCTCAAGATGTGGAGGCATTACTTGATGGGTAGAAGATTTGAACTAAGGACAGATCATTGCAGTCTGAAGTATCTATTTGATCAGCGTACTCTGAATGCTAGGCAAGCAAGATGGCTAGAGTTTTTATGTGAGTTTGATTTTGAAATCAAGCAAATAAAGGGAAAAGAGAATAAGGTAGTTAATGCACTCAGCAGGAAGGTGCAGGAAAGGCATGTGGCATCTCTTAGTATTTGCCAACCAGATTTGAGGCAGCAGATTGTTATTCATACTGCTGGTGATGAGTTATATGAGCTGGTAAAAGACAAATTGCAACAACAAAGCCTTGAGAAGAGGTATGAGGGATATAAATTGGAATAAGATGGACTTCTTACTTATAAAGGAAGAATTTATATTCCAAATGTAGTAGAGTTGAGGAGAGTTGTTATGGATGAAATCCATCAAGCTTCGTATTATGGTCACCCAGGATACCAAAAGACAATTGCTACCGCTAGAAAACAGTACTTTTGGCCAGCAATGAAAAAGGACATGGCTGAATACATTTCAAGATGCATGAAATGTCAGCAGGTAAAGGTTGAGCATCAACATCCTGCAGGTTTGTTGCATCCTTTGCCAGTTCCAGAATGGAAATGGGAAGTTATTTCCATGGATTTTATTATAGGATTGCCGATGACTTGGAGACAACATGATTCCATCATGGTTGTGGTATACAAGTTGACAAAGGCAACACATTTTATATTGGTGAAGTCTACACATAAGTCTGATGACATTGTAAAGATATTCAAGAAGGAGATTTTCAAATTGCATGGATTGCCTAAGGCAATAGTCTCTGACAGGGATGTCAGGTTCACTTCCAATTTTTGGAAGGGGTTGTTTGCAGATTTGGGTACAAAGCTAAACTTTAGCACTGCATACCATCCTCAAACAGATGGGTAGACAGAGAGAGTTAATCAGGTGCTTGAAGATATGCTTCGCATGTACATGATGGACAAACCAACCAAGTGGGAAGATTACTTACACTTGGTAGAGTTTTCTTATAACAATGGACAGCAGGAATCCTTGGGGATGAGTCCGTATGAAGCTTTGTATGGAAGAAGGTGTAGGACACCAGTGACTTGGGATAATCTAGTGAACAGGGTTTTGCTTGGTCCAGAATTGCTCAAGGAGATGGAGCAGGAGGTTGTAAAGATCAGGCAGAATCTGAAAGCAACACAGGACAGACATAAATGCTATGCAGATAAGCATAGGGTGAACAGAGAGTTCAGTGTTGGGGATCATGTTTACCTCAGAGTGAGGGAAAATAAGAGTTCCTTGAAGCTTGGAATTTGTGCGAAGCTATCACCAAGATATTGTGGGTTGTTTGAAGTGCTTGAAAGAATAGGGCCAGTTGCATATAGAATTGCATTGCTTGCTATCATAGAACTCATAATGTTTTTCATGTTTCTTTGCTTAAGAAATATGTACATGATCCTAACCATGTGATAAATTGGGATGTGATTCAGGTGGAACCTGAGGGAGAGTTCCAAATCGATCCAATGAACATCCTCGACAGGAAGGTCACAATGCTCCGGAACCAAGCCATAGGGCAGGTAAAGGTGAAATGGAAGCACTACAGGCCTGAAGAGGCTACGTGGGAGCTGGAGGATGCCATGCGATTGACACATCCATTTTTGTTCAATTCTGCAGAACACTGAGGCGATACTAGTGTAGCATTTTGTTCAAATTTGTAAAGCACTGAGGACAGTGCTATTGAAGTTGGAGGGGAATGTAACACCCTGGTTTTGACCCCGTTTGCATTAAATGTATATGATGTATATATTGTAATTAATCGTGGTGTGGAGCTAAAGGAAAAAACCCCACCATCGATTTAGCGTTTAATGTTCTGGCAATTGAAAATCATTGCCGATGGTATATCGTGATATAAAACACATTATAGTTTTGGCATCATGTAAATATGCACTTTAATTAAAATAAACCCCATCCAGCTATGTCAAAGCGACCATAATGAAAAGGGCATGATTTTCTTAAGGATAAGGAGGGGGAATTATTAAACTTTGGGCCAATGGGGAAAAACCAAGTGTCAGCTGTTAAACCCATTTAGCTGTCACCCACCTTTTTGTCTTACTCACCTTTCCCTTGTCTCACTCAGTCAACTACCACATTAAAATCCTCTCATGTTAGTTAGGTAGTTATTGCTGGGCAGTGGGGTGTGGCAGGACTGTCATTCCTTTCCCACACACACACTCCACCAACAGACTTTTTCACCCTCATGTGGGCAGGGAAAGCACCACGACCCCATTCTTCATTGTTTCCTCACGCAAAGAGAGGGGAGAGCCATTTTTCTGGCATTCTTGCATTCTTGCCTATCCTCACATGGATACAGTCATTCTTCTCCTCACGCACAGGTCTTGTCATTTCTACTCACACAGAGAGATGGGAGAGGGGCCTCACAGGCACGATTTTGCTTTGTGTGTGAATTTCGTGGTTGGGGAGATTTTGTGGTGTGTGTGCATTTTCCATCTCAGATTTGTGGTTCTGTGTATACGTTCCCCTGTCCATGTTGAGAGTCTGATCTCCTCTTCCAATTTCGGGCTGTGTATTTCCCGTTTCTTCAGTGGTGAGATTGGGGCTGTTGTTTCCCCATGATTTTTGGTTGCTGCGGTTATTATTGAGTCGTTTTGGCCATGATAGGGCCAAGAACAAATCAGGAATCGAATTTCCCAGTTAGAGTTGCGTATTACCCAAATTGTCATCTCGGTTGTTTTGTGGTGTTTGATTTTCTTCCCCAGAGCCGTGAAATGCTTGTTTTACTGTGTGTATACAGTGGTTGGTCTTTGGACTATGTTGGAGTGGGAATGAAGGATTGGTATGCTTGATAAACTTGGTGTGTTTGGGAACCTCATAGACAGAGCTAGAGGGCTGGCTTTCTTCTCCACAACCCTTGAATAGCACTGGAAGGGAAGTCAGGGCCTGAGGGATTGTGTAGCAGAGAAGGGACTGATTCCTTGTGTTGGGTGTGTGTGGGTGCCCTAGAAGTCAGGCTAGTTCTGGTGTAGGTTCCCTTAGCTCTTCAGTGATCCCACCAGCTTAGCATTCAGCTTTTCCCAGCTCCGTGATGGCCTGATAAACCCAACTGTGTTGGCTTGGCTAATTTGTGTACCTTTGGCTATGTGTGAGCTTGCTTAGTTCCTTATTCCTTGGGGAATCATGCCCAGCTCGAGGGTGGCAGTGTTGTTGAAAGATTAAGGAGCACACTGGCCTATGGTTGGGTGGAATGTTGCAGCGACGTAGCTTGTTGTGGGATTAATTCTTCATAAGATAAGTATTCTTGAATATCTCATCTCTGCAAATTGTATTTTGTTCTTTAATGAAAATGACGAACATGCTAAATTCTTGAATGTATGGTTTTTCTTTCGTTGTATGGTAACAATGTATCCATGTTGTATTTCAAAGCATTTCAGTTTTTATGTGTGTATGTTCATGGGGCTATTTTCTCAGATAGTTAATGGTATGGTAGCATCCTCTTCGTCGGCCGGAGGGTCGGGGATGTTACAGTAACAAACAAGCTCAAGAACATAGCATCCTCTAACCAAAATGCATGTAGCCACAATTTCCCATTGTTAACACTCTATCAAAGTTTTGATTATAAGAGATATGTGGGAAGTTTGATCATGCTAAAAAGTGTTGGGAAGGCAACCTTAGAGTTGCAGGGAGGCTGATGGCATATACAAGATAGCATTCAGCCACTAGAATAGGCCGCGATGGAAATGAAGGAAAAGACAGCGTAAATTGGCAGCCCCACTAGGGAGTAATGAATATTGAAAGCAACAAGACTCTCCGTGGATCAGGGATGCAGGGTAAAGCAGAGAACATCGGATGTGCTGAAGGCACTAAACAGAAGTCATAATAGAAGGATGAGATTGATCTGATGGTAGATCAACATCATCAAAACATTTCGCACAGCAAACATGCTCGGCCAAAGCCACTTTTCCAAATCACGAAATGGGTTAAAAGATGGAGGCATCTAACGGTCGAGGTTGGGATCCAAGAAGATCCATGGTCATAAATGATTTCGCATCCTAGATTAGCAAGGACACAGTAGTGATTTCGGATTGTGAAAAGTGGTACAGGTCACTCAGATCGACGGTCACTACAAGAGCGGAGGGAGATCTGCAGTCGTGGTTTATTTCACAATCTAAACTAGCACAGAGGGGAACAGAATCTCGCATCATGAAAAGTGGTAGGGTCCACTCAGATCAACGGTTGTGAAGAAAAACCGATCTTGATCGATGATTGAGCTATACACGCATGCGGTAAGGAAGAATGTAGCATAAAGGACCTCACATACCAAAGGCTCAGATCGCAAGGAGTAATATCCACGGTGTAAGCTGCTTGGGAAGGGCATGAAGGTTATGCTATGTAAAAAGATATAAAAGGATCCACGTGAAGTTGGAAAGGTTTGTCTTTTTCGAAACCTTGAAGCCGTCGAATATCCAACCGCATACAGAGGGCCAGCACGGACAAACCAGGAGACTGTGCTATAAAGCAAGGTAGGCCCCGGATACCTCCTCAGTGCTATTTGAAAATGAATGTGATAGGAGCAGTAGAAGTGGTAGGGGTGAGAGATGATATAGAACTCGAGGTCACATGTCGGAGGGCAGAGGAAATTCTTGTAGATGATAATGCCGAGATTTTCAATACCATCCTGGTGGGAGAATCCATTGAAACTACTAGAGGTAAATTGGAAATCCTTAAGGACCAAGGTAGAGATACCTGCGGTGTTTTTAAATATTTTTTCCATTTCTTCTCTGTTGGCAAAACCCACCATTGCCCTGAGTTTGTCTAATGGTGTGCAGACAATTTCTCTGTCGTCGAAGGAGTCATTATGAATAAGTCCAAGTCCAAAACCCTTTGTTCAATCCAGGCTTTCGTCGTCCGCAAAACCCTGCACATCCCAGACAAGTTTGTCCATATATCCCAAAACTACCAAGAGGAAAATATTATACATTGCTTCAGAGAATCTACCAACAAAAGTAAAGAAACATTCTTGAAAGCCTATTCAAAACCCGGTGGTGAACCCATCGACCTGTCATACCCTATCGACCTTAGCCAATTCAATGAAGAAAATCAATGGTGTATATCCCTGGCCAATCAGTTTTTAGGTCTAGATACCGATGCTTATGTCACAGAGTCATTGTCAAGTCTATTGTTCATCTTGGGTACTTTTTCGGCCAAACCTGAATTGCCCGAGCAATCTTATCAATTTTGCTATCTTAAGTTTGATGAATTCCTAGCCGAGAACATCCATTCTCAGTTAGCGAATTTCCACGGCACTAAACTGTTCATATTCCAGTCCTTTTTGCTGAGGATGCTTATTGCTTATAATGAAGAAGACCTACAAGTACCTAAATTGGAAATCACTATTGATATGTCCATGGACTATTGTAAGTTCATGAACCAATTGATGGCCGAGGTATACGACCTTTTCTTTTAGGAAAGGTTACCTAGGGTGTTTCCTGATATGAGACAAATGCTACAATTATCAAATAGAAAGAAGATAGGGCACTGGTTCATGGCATAATTCAGAATGACCATAAGATTGTACGGCTTTGTGCATCAACCCTACATTATGCCAGCTTTTCTAACCACCGAGGGTTTCTCCCTGGAATTGATCCGGCAAAGACTCACTGTTGAGGAAGAGCACTTCTTGAGCTATAAAAAGAGCTCAAATTTTATTTTCCCATGAGAAGTGGGACCATACACAGTCAGGAGCAGAGCTTCTTTGCCACTGGTTACCAACTTGCTCAGGGGCATGGGGTTTTCTCTGGGGCAAGTGGTAAACTATGACCCTCATCAAATAATTTCTAAAAGGAGGAAGGGTCACAAGTGCAAGCCTTTTGAACAAATTGAGATACTCAGACTCAGGGAAGCAACAAACTGGGATGATTTCCCTAATCCCGCCTCGATGGACACCAGCATAGAACGAAGCACTGGCTCACACCTGCCAGGAATAGCTTCTCCCCAAAGAGAATTGGCTAAAATAGTTGCAATATTCGGGGATGTCTCATCATTGGTCAGCTATTCAGCAAGTTCAGTGAAAAGAGGGGGTCCGGAGCCTATGGATACTGAAGAGGTGGACATGACCAGCATGCCCAAAAGGAAGAAAATAGAATAAGGGCAATAGTTAGTGCATGTTAAAAAGGGAAATACTAATGGGCAGAAGAAGAAGAAGAATATGAAGAAAAAAAAGAAACAAGGAGAGCCCGAGGCAGCTGAATTACAAATCCAAGAATATGTATTTGACGGGAAAACTCGAAACATGCATGCCTCCAAATAAGACTAGCTACGCTCTTACCGGGAAAAGGGCCTGATAAAACTTTCAAAGAGACAGTAGAACTATATAGCGAGGCAATGTGGTTGCCTTACCCAAATGTGGCACTAAAGACTTTAAGGGATCATGCCACTGACACCCTTAGCTTAGCCTTGGCAATGGGAAACAAGGTGTCAGAGGTTAGTGTGAACCTCTCAAAGGTTCCCACTACTGACATAATACACCTCAACAAAGAAACCGGGGACATCTTGAATACTAGACTGCTTAAGGCCACCATACATATGTCCAAGCTAGAGGAAAGTAAAACAAATACTTTGAATGTTTTGAGAAAGGTAAGAGTGGAGAACAAAGCCCTCAAGGCCCAAATCAACAATTTGCAAAATGAAGCAATGCAAATAGAGGGACCAGCACATAAGGGAGTTTTGGCTCATAAATTGCTCGATGATAAGGAGAAAGAGATCCAAAAACTAAAAAAGAAGTTGAAAATCCCTGCTACCCAGCTCGCCCAGATAGAAGAATTGGCTAATTTCGAAAAGGAGTAAGAGACTTTGAACGTTAAGCTTGCCGAATGCAAAGCCAAGCTGCTAAAGCTCGAAGAAAAGGAAAAGCAGTGGCTAGCAGACATCTAGCTTTTGAAGAAAAGTGAAGTGGAATTAAAAGACATATTAGCAATAAAAGAAAAGGAGCTTCAAGGAAGGAGTGCCGAGAGTGAAATTCAGTTCGTAGGTGTAGCTGGAGAGATAGAAACCGGTTTTCTTTCTAGAGCAATGTCCCAAATAGGCCTGAAAGATATAGATCTAGTTAAGTTGAAGCAGCAGATCGAGGAACTAGAAAAGGAAAAAAGCGAGGAGAGATAAGGAAAGGAAAAGATGGAAGAGAAATGCCAAGGAATGATTCAACAAAATGCCAAGTTAAGCCAACGGGTGGTCGGTAAATTTTCCTTGCAAGGCGCTAGACATTTGACCTAGGATCAGATCATTATAGAGGCTGACAAGTTTCGACCTTCTATAGATTTCATTGAAGACCAGGAAAACACTATGATAGAGGCCAAGAAAAATATCCTGACAGTATTAGGGGAAATGCAGAAAAGACATGTGGCAACAGTGGAAAATGTCATTGCTTTCCTAAGCTCCTTTTCAAACGATTTCGCCAATCGGTACGGTATCCAAAACATGGTTGCTGTTGTCTCCGGGGCTAGAAAGGTAATTGCTAAGTACAAGATGTTGGAGACTGTACAAGCCAAAATAGAGGTTATTGAGCACAAAGTCAAGGAGGTTATCAGGCTATTCAAACTGCTGATAGACAGAGGGATCCCTTTCTTCTAGGAAGAAAAGGGTCCTTTATTGTCTCAAAAGGAATATCGGGAGAGTCTGGTTCATTGCCGATTAGACAACAGCAAGTTTGGAGACATGCAACAATCATTGTCAGGAAAGATTGTTTTTTATAAGCTGGCCAGTGAATTCGAATTGTTGTTTGATTTTAAAGCCACCTGTGCCAAAGTCCCTGAAACTTCGTACCCAAAAATGATGGAGCTCAAAGCGCAAGAATTCGACATGGTAGTTGTGACTCTACCTGGTCCTGACCTATGGAGAGCCATTCAACAATACGAGTCGGCCAAATTAAAAACGCATCCATAGAAGTGGCAATGATAGTACGTGGGAATTTTTCTCTGTGTACATGCCCTTTCCAATGGTCACCTCTCCCGGAACTCTGAACAGCTGTCACTCACCAGATGGAAGAATAGAATACTTTCGTGCATATTTTCTCCTGCAATCCATATTTCATTTTCTAGTTTTTATGTAAATCATGGCCGATGTGTCACCTACGAGTTTGTTAGAAGTTGTTTTTCAGTTGTAACAAATTTTGATTCCCAAATATCAGTTTAGGAAGTCCAAAATGCTATAAATGTACCTCCTGAAGAAGGAGAAAGGGTTGGAACCGATGTAATTTTGTAGTGTAAGCTTTCAAGAGTATTTTAATAAAGTTGCAGAGCCGAGGTTAGATTTTTACACATGGATTCATGTGTTGTTTGTATTACAGTCTGTTGCTTCCTTTCTCATGTGAATGTTTTTCCAGTTTGTCTATTCCATTATGTTTTCTTTCATATATGAAATAAGTGTATAATAGTTTGGAATTCATACATGCTATGCTCTGTCTGTTGTTTTAGATATCCACTAAATCTTTCTTCTAAAGTTAATACATAATTCATTTTCCAATGCTCTGTGTTGATGGTCTATTCATGTTCTTCTTTCCCACCAGACAATTATAATTTGACTGTGATTGAATGGCTATCTTTCCTCTGTGTTGAAATCATTTGCATAAGTTCTGTTCATTTCTGTTACACTTCTTGACTCCATTGCCCAATGGTTATATGTCTTGTTTCAACCAACTTTACAAACAATTTCTATTTTCACTTGTACATATATGGCATTGTTAATATTTGGTGAGAGATCCCTCTCGGAAGAGTAGAAGGCCAGTTCTCTTTTTGAAAGTGGTTCAACTATTACCTGGGAGCAGGAATTCTGCAACCTTTGGCCCAATTCCAGTGCTAACAAATTGGCGTCGTTGCTGGGGACGAGTCGAAGATTACCCCTGGAGGAATGACAAGAACTACACAATTTCAGGAAAGAGATTTCTGAGGGCAAACATAAATTTCTGCATTCGCGAGAAAGTTGTATATTTATCCTGGTGACTCCACACCCACTTCAACCAATATCACACTAGGTATCCTGGCTTCTAGAAGGATCCCCACGAGAGGTAACCCTGATCCTGAAACTTTGCAAAGTGTGGAAAATCCAGAAAAAAATACTTAGAGATAGAAATAAAGGGAAAGCGAATTTTCTGTTGTTTGGTACATCATCATCTCAAGATTTGTACGACATAGTAGAATCCGAATGGGGAGTTAGACCTGAAAGAATACTAACCAAATCTAAATCTGAATCCGACCTGAGGGAAGTTGGGGTTAGCTCTAGCATACTGTGATCCTATCTACTTGATTCTTTGTGGCTAAACCTAGAGACCCTGATGAAATATGAATAGACAACCCTTGTTTTTCAGAGCACCTAGTTTCCTAACCCCTAGTTTGCTCCCAATCAACCAACCTCGATGGCTGTTGCTATATTTGTGCCACTATCCCTACCTCTAGTTCTGCACGACCTCCCCTTGAACTACGCCCAAAGAATTGCACTCTACGATGGGGAGGGGAATGTCTCAGTGAGATACCATGTGGGTAAATTTGATGATTTCATCGACCTGGAAGAGGTGGATGATGAAGATTTCAAGATGAGGTTGTTCGCTTAGAGTTTGTCTGGGGAAGCCAAGAATTGGCACAAAGATTTGCCACCTAGGTCTATCCGCAGTTTTACTGCTTTTCAAACCATATTTCTAGAAAGATGGGATGATAAACAAAGCCCGTTGCAGGTCCTGTCCCAATGCAACAATCTTAAGAAAGGAGGTTTTGAGTCGGTCCATGAGTTTTCAAGCAGATTCATGAGAGTCTACAACTCGATACCTGCTGACATCAAAACTTCACTCGGGGAGGCTAAAATTCATTACGCTGATGCATTTGATAATTATTTTGCTTTGTTATTAAGATAAAGAAAGTCAAACACCCTCCTGGACATGTTCACTGATGCCCTAGAATTAGAGGCCAATATGATGGCGTGCAGAAAAATAAAACCAAGGGCGGAGGTTGACAGGAGGAAAGGTAGAGAAGAGACCCACCCTAATGCTTCTACATATTCATCCAGTGATGTAATATTTGAAATGATGCTCAAAACTATGGAAAAGTTGATGGACAGGCTAACGGTGGAGGCCAAGCCAACAAACCGAGAGTAGAATGAACCTCATATAAGAAATCCCAATTTTAGGAGGCTAGTTATTACTCTGTCATAGTAATCTAGGGACTAAACACAAGTCTCATCAAAGATTAATAACAATAAGTCATGAAAATGGTGTAATTGTGCTACAAAATGAGTAGCCGCTTTGTATATTCACACAAAGAATGAGTAATACAATACAATATCATGCTGCAAGCATGAATGACAAAGCAATTCAAATTCCCAAGGAGGTCATTTGAATTGAATGAGTGAGTCTAGCTTAACTGAATGTAAGCAATAGTCAACACTCCAGTTAACCACTGATCAAAACCCTAATTGACTCAACTGAGCCCTAGCTGAAGTCAGAGTGCAATAAATGACTGAGTCTAACTGAAAGTAGGTCAGAAGAATGTCATAGCAAGCCAACCAACAAGTGGTAGCGCTTCAATGACTCCAATGAACCCCTATGAGGTTAATTGAAGTGTAACTGAACATCAGAAGTGGTTGGAGGTGCCTCTGTTGACTCCAGTTCATTAAATAATCAACAAATAATCAATTTAATGATGGATGGCACCTTCACTACTCTATTTAACTGATTGTAACAATTAGTTATCAATATGGGGCATTAATGACACTCAGATCACCCTTGAAGTGCTCCAGTTAGTTTCCCCGAATGTAGGAGAAGGCTAAGTTAGCCTCCTTGAATGAAGGTGGTCATGGGTGTGATCTAGCTGATGTCATATAGTGCTCCTTTGATGTCAATTAAGTCAATAATACTTAGGATAGTGGTTTAACTAGGCTAAATTGACCAAAAAGAGTGTGTATGGTGGTAAATGTCTCCAACACCCCCCCTTAAGCTATACTGAGGAGGAGTTATAAAACATAAAATGCATAAAAATGATAGGGCCTTGGCAACTAAGGCCATAGGTCACCCTGTACAATGCTGAAACTGAAACAATTCTCAAAAACAAACTAAGTGAGAAAAAGAGGGAAAACCCAGTGGGAAAAACCCCCCCTCAAGCTGAACACTGAAAGTAGTCTGATCACCCTGATGAACTCACCCCCAACAGTGAACGGAGGTAAGTGAACTTCTTTTTTTGAAAATCTCTTTGTGAAGATGTCTGCAATCTTCTCTTCAGTCGGGAAGTATTGCAGAATGATGGTCATGTCATGCACTAGCTCCCTGATATAGTGCATGTGGATCTCTTTATGCTTGGTCCTTTGTCTGGTAACTGGATCTATGGATATCTTAATAGTACTTTGATTGTCACAAAAGAGGATAGTGGACAAAGTACTACCAATATCAAACTCTGAAAGAATGCCTTGCAACCAAACTGCTTGGATGCAAGCATTCACCGCTCCTCGATACTCGACCTCTGCTGAAGATAATTCTATGGCAGCCTGATTTTTGCTAGACCAGCAAATGGGGCCACCACTAAACATGAATATATATCTAGAAGTAGACTTTTGATTAATAGAATCACCCACCCAATCGGAATCTGTGTATCCAACTAGCTCTAGCTCGGAGTCTGCAGCATCGTGAATGCAGTAGGTCCTGGTTCCCTGAATATACTGGAGGATCCTCTTGGTTTCCTTCCAATGAAAATCATGAGGCTACTACATGTATCTTGATACAGCATTCACGGCATAACAGATATTAGGCTAAGAATGTGTCAAGTACAATAAGCTACCAATCAGCTGTCGATAGATAGTGCAGTCCATGGGAGGTGTGCTTTTTCCTTCTTCAAGGTTGATCCCTGAAAGGAAAGGGAATGGTGCAGGCCTACATTAAGCCATGTTAAACTTGAATAATAGGTCTGATATTTATTTGGACTAAGTGACCATTATCCCATCAGAATTTTGCTCAATTTCAAGCCCCAAAAATTGTTTTAGGAGCCCCAAATCACTCATTTCAAGGGCATTGTGGAGAGTGGTTTTGATGGATGAAATAGAAGCAACTGTGCTACCTGTGATCAGTAAGTCATCAACATATAAAACAATAATAATCAAATGACCATCATACTATTGTAAATACACATTTGGATCTGATCTACACCTTTGGAAGTTTTACGAGGGAAGGAAGGCATCCATCTTGGAATACCACTCTCTTGGGGCCTGTTTTAACCCGTATAGTGACTTCTTTAGCTTGCAAACCAAAGATGGATCAGAGATGTAGCCCTCAGGTTGCTTCATGTATATCTCCTCATGAAGATCTCCATGTAGAAAGGCTGACTTAACATCCATATGATGCACTTCCCAGTGCTTAGATGCCGAAATTGCCAAAACTAGGCGGATGGAGTCCATTTTTGCAACTGGTGCAAAGGTCTCATGGTAGTCCACACCTTGGACCTGAGAGAAAACTTTTTCCACCAGCCTTGCCTTATATTTGTAGGTTCTACCATCAACAGCAACCTTGGACCGAAACACCCACTTGCATTGAACCAATTTCCTTCTCGGAGGAAGAGAAACTAGTTCCCAAGTAGTGTTCTTTTGAAGAGAATTCATCTCTTCATCCATGGCAACTTGCCATCTCGGATCCTTCCAAGCATGGTAGTAGGATTTTGGGTCTGAACTAATCATCAAATAGCAAGTTTTGGACAGGAAATTATTAGGACAAGAGAGCACAATACCTTCTCTTTGGAAATCAGACTGGGTTCTCCTTGGATCATCTAGATTTCCAATGTTATCTCCTGCGGAGGAGAGTGTCTGTTGGGCCCATGTGGGAAGATGATTTTGTACTTCAGGTTTTGATTCAGCATCTTATTTTTGCTACACACTTATATCAGAAATCAGAGGATCCAAATCAGGGTCAACACCCCCAATTTCATCATCCAAATATTCTGTAGAATAGAAAGGAAATTCAACAGTTTTCTCCTTCACTAGTTCCACCTCCTGAAGAGGCTCATCGAACTTGACACTCCTTTCGATGATGATCTGTTTTGTTTTGATATCCAACAACTTGAAACCTTTTTATTCATCAATATACCTAATAAATATACATTCGATTCTTTGCGGTTGCAAAGCCCTTCTTTTATCAAGCGGAATCTAGGCCCATGCAGTGGACCCAAACACCCGTAGGTTCGACACATCCGGCTTATGTCTGAAGTATGCTTCGAAAGGGATCTTCCCTTTCACATATGAGTGTGGCACTCTATTCTAAATGTATGCTGCAGCATGCATGGCTTCAGCCCACATATTTGCATCCAACTTCTTTGATTCCAACATACAGGTGGTCATCTCCTTGAGAGACCGATTCTTCCTTTCCGCTACTCCGTTCTGCTGGGGAGTGTAGGGAATTGAATGTTGGACCCGAATACCACTTTGCGAGCATATGTGAAGCAACTCATTACTAACATACTCCCCACCATTATCAGATCTCAATATCTTGATCTTAATCCCAGAGGCATTCTCGATCAAGGCCTTCAGTTCAGAGAATTTTTCACATACTTCAGACTTCTTTTTGAGAAAGAAGACCCATGTGTACCTTGAAAAATCATCAATAAAAGTTAGAAGATACCTTGATCCATTCATGGATATGACAGGCATCAGACCGCTGATATCAGAATGTATCATCCCCAATATGGATGTAGCTCGGTTTGCCTTCCCCCGATCAAACTTGTGCTTAGGGTGTTTTCCAACCACACAGCCCTTGCAAATTCCAGTGGTTTCCTTGATGACCGGGTGGCCTTCAACCATGGATTTTTTCTATAATTGCTGCAAATATTTGAAATTTAGATGGCCAAACCTTTCATGCCATAGCCTACTAACTTTATTTCCATGAGTTAGCAGAGCGGTGGGCTTTTCATCTACCACAAAGTGAGAGAACTCATAGGCTTTTGCATGATGGTTTGCAAGGCCTTTAGCAATGAGTTTCCCGGATGCAAGTTTCGTTATCTCAACATCATTCAAGCTGAAAGATACTCTCTTAGGCACTCCTGTATGTGTCATCTGATAGAAACCAAGGAGATTTGATGCTAGAGATGGTACATACAAATCATTTGAAAAATAGCCATTCTGAAGATCAACCGTACCTTGTCCTTCTGAAATGATGGTGGAGTCATCTCCCATGTGGATGGGGATGGATTTACCGGTCTCCAAGGATGAAAAGGAGTCTCTTTCAGCCATCATGTTGTTTGAAGCTCCAGAATCAATCAAGAGTTCTTTGGACTTCGAAGTGCTTTCCATGAGGGCATGACCCGTTTCATGCTGTGGTTCCCAATCTTGCTGATCTCTCCTCCGAAATATTTCTGAAATATTGATGTGATTTCTCTCAAGGAGAGAGGTAGCTTCATCAAGCTTATTCTTCATGTAGGCATGTTTAGGGTGGAAGCCCTTCCCGTAGTATGAACACTTGGCTTTTTCTTTTCCATGATGCCCTTTTCCTTTGTTCTTCTTTGAGAACCACTTATACTATGAAACGAGAACTTGACACAGTTCTCATTTTTCTCTCTCCTAATTTTAGTAGCTATTATTACCTTCGTTTCAAAAAGGGTTGATACCAGTATCACACATTTTCATTTTGAGGCATTTTTTGGGGCATTTGAATAATCGTTGTTGTAAAATATTTTTAATTTCTATTTTCAAGGGTTTTCTTAGAAATTTAACAAAATATCATACATTTAGAAGCAAGTTATAATGAAAAACATATACATTTTTAAAAATTTTATTTAAAATAAGACACTTTTATGGACAAAACAAGACATTTTTATTGACAAAATTGTAAAATTTTTGAGAAAATAAATACATTTAAAGCCATATTTAATGGATTTTCAGAGATTTTTTCTATAAAAATTGATAATATTTTATATTATTTTCCAAATGTGACAATTCACATAAATTCAAGAAAAACTATACCATATATATGTGAATAACATATTAGAAACATTATTTATAGAAATTTAATTTATAAAATAAAGTATGAAAGTCAAAACATTACCAATATTTCTTATCAAAAAGTTGTCAAAGTTAACATTTTTTGCAAGACATGAAACTAACCAACAATATCATGCAGGTCAAATTCTTCATCGAAATTGGAATTTTCCGAACTTGGATTTCTTCATGGACATCAATGTCCTCTTCCATTAGGTCTTCTATGTCTTCAAAATTCCCAAAGTGGTCCTCTAAAAGCATCCCTCCTAATAGGGGTTGAAGATCTTGAACATTTTCTGCATAACTGTTTCATTAAAATGAAAAAAATTACATTAAAAAAATTGCATCCATATTACATTAAATTGAATTGGTCAATATAAATGAACGCAAATAACCAATTCAACTTATTCGAGGCAATTTTTACACATCAAGGAAAAAATTGCACCTTAGGTTATTTGATCCTTCTTAAAAAAATTGTACCTTTCGTTATTTGATCCAGTTAAGTTCTTAAGAAATTACACCTCAATCTATTTGATCCATTCTTAAAAAATTACACCTCAAGTTATTTGATCCATCTAAGTACTTAATATGTCTAGGTTTAAAATCAAATCAATATGATTTAATTTTTTAATTCAAGTGGATATTATTTGTAATTTTTTAAAATGAGAACCTCTAAATTTAAAATCAAATAAATATAATTAAAATATTTTTATTAAAACCAACCTCATATTTTTATTTTTAATAATATCCAAGTTTAATTGTTTTTATTTTTAAGAATATCTAATTTTAATATCAAATAATAGAATTTTTTTATTTTTATTTATCAGAATATCATATTATTATATATGATGAATAAAAAAACCAAAGCCAAGCAAGATACATCAAAGAGATTATGGATCAACTCTGATCATAAACGATAATGATAGTCAATAAAAAAAATATGTTAAATTGAATTAATAGGATACATGGGAAGGTTAGAGGCCCCGCAAGCACCCAATAATAATACAACACGGTTGAAAACATATTTAAACTTTCAAGTGAATAGGTTGTATCCATTCAAAAATACCATCTCCAACACTAGACCGACATGGATCTAAACCCAAACAAACAATAGGAATCCTTTATTCCTAAATAAAGATACCCAAACTATAGTGTAACCTAACTATTTAGTGTTTTTAATTACTAGGTTTGACGTTACAATGGTTTTGAGAAATACTCTTGTTGAAACTTGCTATATGATTTCATAATAAAACTTTTGGTGTCATGCACGATGATTGGTATTTTGGTCTGGTGATACTTTTCTCTAAGCACTTCCTTTAGTTCTTCTTTCAGCTTATTTACCAAAGACTCCTTAGGGCCACGAGAGGACTGGCAGATGTTGTCCCACATCCTGGCTATATGCTCCTCTCTAATTGAAATACTTTGGGAACTAATGACACCAAATTTCATCAGAAGGCGAATGTCTTTGGGAGTGTCAATGAGGCATTCCATCATTTGAATGAATTGCTTCAATCGTCTGCACAGAAGATACGGTCATTTGCAGAAGTTGGAGCGTGTGGGAGTATTTGTCCAACATAACACGGTATGTCCAGTCAAACATTATGTCAGTTGGCACCAAATTGGTATAATTCTCCGTAGGTGAAAGATACATGGTCTAGACAAGAGGTATAGAGGTATGGGAAGGGCTTACATAGTTAATTAAGATGTTGAAAAACCCCCCACTAAATATGCCGCATAGACACCCACCTCCAACAACAACTTATTGTCCAATTGTGCACGCGTAAGAGATGGCATCAGTCAGGAAGGACTTCTGCATAGAGACAACGATGGTGGGAAGCTGCAACATCACACAAACAAAGTACAACAATACTCCCAAGTATTGTTCCTCCACTTCCTTTTTTAAGCATTGTCGTCCATGTTACACAGCATATGCCTCCGAAAGATATTGTGTTCTGAAGTGGGGAAGAGAAGAGGGAGAAGGGAGCGGATCTCCGCTCCCTTGCCTGCCAAAGAGCCGCCATCACTGGTGGCTCTTTGGAGGCCAAGGGAGCGCAGCTCCGCTCCCTCCTCCCTCTTCCCTTCCTCGCTTCAGTGCAATGCAAATGAGTTCCATTTTCTACTTGAATACTATCCAGAGTCTCTAACAAGAATGTGGGTGATTCAAATGAATATTTTATGGGGTCGAAGACGAGGAGAGGAGGCCACCGAATTAAGGGGAGCAAGATCTGATAAGAAAAATTGATATACCAGTTCGTGGGAACATCTTATTAAGAATAAGATTCATTTTTATTCTCGACAGAAGGCCATGGAGGAGGGATCGTCTTTATATGCAAGTTTAGGAGTCCATGTGAAAGACCATGCATAGGACACAGCCGTGGGTTGTCTTTTGCATGTATGTGGTGTGGTATTTCCAATGCGTAAGAGGGAGAAGTCTACGGCCAGGAAGAGATCCACAAAATCTTTGTGGAGAGGAATCACAAACAAGCCATCACGACATGACAAAGCCAGGAAGAAAAGCATTGATGGGTGATATTTAGTGGGGTTTTTGTCAAAATATTAATTAACTGTGTAAGTCCATATTTTTATTAATACACAATATAAAATAGCTAGATAAATACAACAACTTATAACTATATTTTCAAATGCATTCATCAATTTGCATTTCAATTTAAAACAGAATGTGTTTTATTTTAAAATCAATGTAATCTCCTCCTTTGAATTTAAGAAATCTGAAAATAATACATCTTAATCTAACCACTTTTCATTCAAAGAATTCAAATTGTACTTTAACCATGTGAGCTTTACCAACTCAGCAAACTGTTGAGCTATAAAACTATAATTAATTATTTATTTTATATACCTATGTGGCTATCAACAAGACCATGAGGATAAAAGATAATTAAAACGGTTAGCTTTTAATGCTAGTTTCGAAACTGTTATTTCGATTTAGGTGTACTAAATTAAATAGCGAATTTAAAAAAAACCAAGGTCACTAAATTGTCATTTTAACACGAATTGCTATACCAAATTCTAGTGGGTTGGAACTTGGAGGCATTTTGAAGCCTGGTTGGGGGCATTTTGGTTAGCGCTGATACTGCTCCCACGCTGATCTGCCAACTTCCTCTATCTTCGCAAAGTCTGTTTACTAATTCTCGACGACATCGATCTTTTTAGTGAATTTCGTTTTGAGGGCCCGCATATTATAATAACAATGAATGGAATCGGTGGGGACATACTCTGAAATTCCCACAATTAACTTATTATTTCAATTGCGTCACCGAGAGCGCCATGAAAATGGACGCGAAAGTTTTGTTTGGAATGGTCAAGGCACAACCATGGGAGACTGTAACTATAATATGCGTACTCAAGACTTCAATCTCCATGGGCGAAACGACGAAAATGGCGTCGACAGAGGAGGGAAACCTAGGGAAATATGAAGGAAAATATGAAGCTACATGGTAAACAGCTTCTGGATGTTAGAGACTCTAGAGGAAGAGGGAGGAGGGAGCGGAGCTCCGCTCCCTCCTCCCTCTTCCCTTCCTCGCCATTGCAAATGAGTTCCATTTTCTACTTGAATACTATCCAGAGTCTCTAACAAGAATGTGTTAAAGAGACCACAAGATTCGTTGGCCTACGATCTATCGGGAAAACCTCAAGAGAACAGTAGGTATTTCTCTATGTCTATGTTTAATAAATGGCTATTAGTAGGTTTTTCTTGTTTTTTCAATTAAGAGAATATTGTTCAATTATAAGCTCGCAGATCTTTGCTTGCATTTGCATTGGCGTTCTTGTAGTTAGGTTAGCTCGCTTTGCATATGTTCTGATTTAGACAATCCTACAAAGGTGCATGTACACCACCGGTCTCTGAACATTGAATCATAAACCTGAGCTCATTTAGGCCAAAATCAATTGGTCTCTATCAATAAAAGGTACTATCTAGTGGCCAGTATGCCTGGAATCACACAATCTGTTGTTCAAACTGCTATTCCAACCACTTAGATCGATTCAGAAACCCAATCTGTTTTTCAAACTACTATTCCAACGCCTTAGATCGATTCAGAAACCTGTTATACTCTGAGATCACAATTTTTTACAATAAAAATTGCAAAGTATAAAGAGTAGTTCCCTACGATTTCAACCAGTTAGATCGATTCAGAAAGCTGTTATACTGTGAGATCACTCTAGAAAAACCTGTCATACTCTGAGATCACCGGAAAAACCATCGGGGAGTGGAGCGCTTTAACTATTGGGATGGTCTTTTGTACTGTGTTTCACTTGAATCTAATGGTGATAGTCAAACGTGATTTCATAAACAAAATATGTTGAACATGTCTCCTCTGGCTTAACGGTTGGTTTTCACCTCCGCTGGCGTTGTCTAAAGAATACCGAGATCAGATCCATAATCCACATTGAATCTATGTCATCCAACGTATCACTAATCTACTCACGTCTTGCATTGCAGACGTTTTGTCCCACAATTTTCTGTTAAAGCATACGAAATAAAGGCTGGTCTAGATTTCATCGGTGTTTGATTTTCATGTTTGTTTGAAAAGCTCAAGGATAATCTTTATAATTGAACAATCAATTATTTGTTGTATCCCCAGTAACTCATTAATTAATTATGATTGACTGGATACCCATTGGTGCCACCCAGATCTTTACTTAAGGAAATGTTAAAGAAAATGGACCCATAAATTTTTTTGCTTATGTGGGAGTCCACCAAATCTCATTAGCAACTCGAAGTTCCAATTGCCAATCCCAGTTGTCTCAATATTAATTTATAACGTTCTCATGCTCATCATAATTTATAGTTCTCATGCTGGTTGGTCTTCTGCAAAATCACAACATATGTTTGACATAGCTTAAACAACCCTATTCTATTAACTTTATTCTTACAAATCTAAGATCACATTTATCGTGATTACATATTCTTACAAATCTAAGATCACATTTATCATGATTACATACGGGCGAACTTAACATCAGGAAATGGAAAAAATACAATGGCCATTTTCACAAGTAGATCCCAATGATAATAGATGGAAAAGACGGTCGTTGTTTTTTCACAAGGATATAATCTAAGTCCATTAAAGATGGAAAAAATGGGCATTCATGCATCTAATATAATTCAGAATGGCGGTCTTTTAAATAAATTATCGTTAAATTGTAACTCTGAATTATTGTTATTCAATTGCAACTACGGGTTAATTCAATGGTAAATCCGGGTCACTTCAGTTCAGTTGTAAATCTGTGTCACTTCAATTTTAACCATGTGCCATTATTATTATTTTGTTTCTAAATTCGGGTTACTTTAATTAATTGTAACTATGTGTTATTATTATTATGTTTTAGGCAATTTTAACCTGTTTTTTTTAATTAAAAGAATATTGTCTATTTATAACTTTGGGTACTAAAATAGACTTTTGAAACTTAGACTCAACTGCCCATTATATCAAACTTTGGATATCAAAATAGACTGTTTGAAACTTATGTCCAAATGTCCATTATATTAAGTTAGCAGGGGTAGGAGCATTCAAGGCTTCTTCAGAGTTAAAAATGGTAAAAATGGCCACTAGAGTAAGGGTTTCTGTTGAGGTGATTTGAGAGGAAATAGTATTGAAGTTAAAACTATTTATAAGAGTACTAGAGTGAGGGGTTTCTCTTGAGGTGATTAAAGAGGAAATATTATTGAAGTTAAAGGTGTTTATAGGAGTATCAGGTATGATTCGAATAGAAAAAGTCCACACAATTTTGAATTTTTTGTATTTTATGTATATGATTTTTTTTAATTTTAATATTTTATAAATATATATATGATGACAATTTTTTTTAAACATGTTACTATTTCCTCTTAAATTAGTTTATGAGTATATGTTATACCAAATTTTTTAAAAAGCTGAATATATATATATATATATATATATATATAAAAGGTTGACAACTTTTTGAAATTAGTTGAGATATGATTGTAATATATATATTAAAATTAGTTGAGATATGATTTATAATCTATGGATTATATTGTATTGGGTTGCAACATTTAATTGTATTAATGTATATTTTTTTGAATGTTAACTAATAAAAAATGAAAGATAATGATCATTGTTTTTAATATTTAAGTAACGGTTTACAAGTGGACTTAGATTATTTAAGATGTATTATTTTCAGATTTCCTAAATTCAAAGGAGGATATTACATTGATTTTAAAATAAAACACATTCTGTTTTAAATTGAAATGCAAATTGATGAATGCATTTGAAAATATAGTTATAAGTTGTTGTATTTATCTATCTATTTTATATTGTGTATTAATAAAAATATGGACTTACACAGTTAATTAATATTTTGACAAAAACCCCACTAAATATCACCCATCAATGCTTTTCTTCCTGGCTTTGTCATGTCGTGATGGCTTGCTTGTGATTCCTCTCCACAAAGATTTTGCGGATCTCTTCCTGGCCGTAGACTTCTCCCCCTTATGCATTGGAAATACCACACCACATACATGCAAAAGACAACCCACGGCTGTTTCTTGTGCATGGTCTTTCACATGGTCTCCTAAACTTGCATATAAAGACGATCCCTCCTCCATGGCCTTCTGTCGAGAAGAAAAATGAATCTTATTCTTAATAAGATGTTCCCACGAACTGGTATATCAATTTTTCTTATCAGATCTTGCTCCTCTTAATTCGGTGGCCTCCTCTCCTCGTCTTCGACCCCATAAAATCTTGGTGTGATTTGGTATTGATCATGCAATGGGTAGACTGGTGAAACAAAACCTAAGCTTCTTGGAGCGTTCAGAGTGGAGTGAAGCCTAGATATTTGCGAGTTGCATAGAACATTTGAAGTCAACAAATTGTTGAATTTATGATGTAACTATCATTCAATGAAGACCTATGATATATTTCCTCCATTTAACTATTTGTGCTTTGTGGGAGAGAATGTAACCACTTGGAGTTGGAATTGCAAATGTATGAGAGAATTGCATACATTTGTTCTGAGCTTATGATTATTGTTAGCATAATAGGTCATATAATGAATTGAATAATAATTCATTCACCCCATTATATAATGAATAGAGTATCTTAATAAAAAAAATTGTGTTTACATGAATATGAGCTTGTTAAATAATGGATTAATATAACAAGGTATTGTGATTTGTATAATGAGTGGATTCATGTCAATACACTATGACATTACATTACATCATGACATTACATTATGTCAATACATTATGCCATTTTTTTAATATAATGTTGTTGGGGGATTTAGGGGGTGGCGTTTTAAGTTTTGTAACTGTAGTGTTATTGGTGGGTTTAGAGGGTTAGGGGTAGGGGTGTGTTTAATTTTTTTTAATGTAATCTAATGGGGGGTCATGAGTTAGGGATTTAATTTAATTTTTTTATATATATATATCCAATCGCTCATGTGCAGAAAATATAGACTCTGATGGGGTGCTAGAATCGATGGATGAGTTTGAATAATTTCACATGAAACATTTTAGATGTTTTTATTAATACGATGTTCGTAATTGAAACTCTAAAGGAGTTTTTGATCATTTATATGAATAATTTGTTCTTGTAGAGTCTAATATATTATTTCATTATGAATCACAACATAATTTGTTTGATTTTAAATGGTTAGAGTTGTGAAATTATTTATGAAATATTTGTTTTTGTTTAATATGCAAGTTTCAAAAAAGTTGTAATTTACGTCTTGAAGAAAAAATGTTTTTCCAATTTAGGGGTTGATTTCAAAGTTTTTGTAAACAACATTATGGCATGTTTAGGCCATGGCTCTATTTTTTACCCTGAAAAAAACTGTGTATACTGGTATCAACACATTTCTATTTGGGTGGTGTTTTTGGTGTTTTTTATGCAAAACTCGTTGTTTTTATGGATAAAGTTCTCGTTCTTAGTATAAAGTTCTTGTTTCATAGTATAAGTGGTTTGAGCCGGAAGACTCATCATGTTGCTGGTTTTCAACTTTAAGCTTAGGAGCTTCGAATTTAGTTTTTGGGTTCTTTTGCTGCTTTCCTTTACCCTTCAGATATTTGGGCCTCGAGACATGGAGGGCTTGATCAAAGGAGGATCTAATGATCCCCATCTAGACAAGCTTATCATGTTCACTTGTTAGGGACTCAATGAAGGCATTGAGTGTAGGCATCTTCCATCTAGGGGTTGTGAGCTTCCCCACACGGAATGTAGAGATAAAAATTGAATAATCAGCTCCAAGTTTGGAGAGTATGGCGAGGATGAGCTGATCATCCTCTTTCTCCACTTTGCATTGCTTCAACAGTAAGACAATGTGCTTGAACTTTGTGAAAAATTCATTCAAGGTCTCGAAATTGGAGGGATGGAGAGACATCAATTCAGTTTCAAGCTGGTAAACTCTCAAATCATCTTGCTTTCCATACAGGGCTTCCAATTTGTCCCAAATTTCCTTTGGAGTCTTCAATCCCGAAATATGGAAAAGAAGATCTCAGGAAACAGAGAGGCATAACTAGGATTTGTCTATTGCAGAACTAGGCTCTTCTTCACTGTCCATGGTGACCCTATAGAGTCCTCTGGAGCGTAGCTGGATCTCCATGTCTCCTTTCCATGACTGGAAATTGAACGGAGTCAAGAGATATACGGAAGAAGCCATCTGAATCTGCTGGAGCGAATGCTTTCACCTGTCAAAAACCTAAAAATCACAACAAAAAGGGAAATGTAAGGTCGGACATCCTGCACATTTTAGGCTTTCATCACACCCAACATATTCAATCAAGCAAGCTTAATCAACAAGTTCTTTACTTGGGGTATTAAGTGGTAAGCCTTGGCCTCTGGTGCAGTGCTAGATTTTTAAGCTATTGCTCAATTTTTCATGCAAGATCTGTCAAAAACCTTGTTTTGAGAGATCTGAGCTTCGTCCCACCGTGAGCACTGATACCATATTAATATGTCACAGTAATCTAGGGACTAAACACAAGTCTCATCAAATATTAATAACAATAAGTCATGAAAATGGTGTAATTGTGCTACAAAATGAGTAGCCACTCTATATATTCACACAAAGAATGAGTAATACAATACAAGATCATGCTGCAAGCATGAATGACAAAGCAATTCGAATTCCCAATGAGGTCATTCAAATTGAATGAGTGAGTCTATCTTAACTGAATGTAAGCCATGGTCAACACTCCAGTTAACTAGTGATCAAAACCCTAATTGACTCAACTGAGCCCTAACTGAAGTCGAAGTGCAATAAATGACTGATTCTAACTGAAAGTAGGTCAGACACATCTCACAGCAAGCGAACCAACAAGTGGTAGTGCTTCAATTACTCCAATGAACCCCGATGAGGTTAACTGAAGTGTAACTGAACATCAAAATTGGTTGGAGGCGCCTCTGTTGATTCCAGTTCATTAAATAATTAATAAATAATCAATTTAATGATGGAGGGAACCTTCACTGCTCTATTTAACTGATTGTAACCATTAGTTAGAAATATAGGGCATTAATGACACTTAGATCACCCTCGGAGTGCTCTAATTAGCCTCCCTAAATGTAGGAGAAGGATAAGTTAGCCTCCTTGACTGAAGGCAGGTGTGGGTGTGATCTAGCTGATGTCATCTAGTGCTCCTCTGATGTCAATTAAGTCAATAATACTTAGGATAGTGGTTTAAATAGGCCAAATTGACCAAAAAGAGTGTGTATGGTGGTAAATGTCTCCAACACCAGTTCCTCCCCCACTCCAACCAAATAGACCAAGGGATGTGAGGAATCCAAGAAATCAAGAAGAGCAGCCAATTAGGCCTCCTTTCCCTGAAAACTATGTGGCTTCCGAAGAAGAGGCGGAGTCTATCGAAGATCATATCCATCATTTCAGTGATTTAGACTCTGAAATATACTTGACTGAGGAGGAACATGACATGTTCGCACAAGTGGATGATAAGACCCTGACAGAGGAATTGGAACAATATCATAAGGGGTATATGCATGCTATAGATGATGTCAGGAAGATCAAGTTAAGAAGTAAAGATGTTGATATAAACAAAGGGGGGTTAAACCCAAACCATCCTTCTAGTAATCAGACCGGCCCAGGAAAAGGAGATGAGAAACAAAAGGAGTCGGTAGCATCCAGGGAAGTGGAAAAAGGGACTAGTAATTTGAGGGAGCTGGAGCAAACAACACCTGTGGAGCTGGGCAAAACCCCTCCCATGTTTAACCTCCAAAGTGAGCTACCTAAGCTGAAGGTTTCAATCCCTTTCAATGAATTATTAAGGAATCAAGAATAGAGGGACACTAATCAGGAATACAGGGACACTATAACGAAGATGATTACAAATCAAGGAGAAGCTCACCCGGATATCTTAGAGCTAACTGAAGACAACCCTACTATTATTATGGGATCTAAGATTGATAGCATGGACAGCGAAGATGAGGAGGTTCCACCCTTTTATATGAGCTTGAATGTACATCATATGGTGTTACACAATGTTATGTTGGATTCAGGAGCCTCACATAATATGATGCCAAAGGGAGTGGTGGAGAGCTTGGGATTGGAGATTGCAAGGCCTAATAAAGACCTGTATTCCTTTGATTCTAAAAGGGTAAAATGTTTGGGCTTGATCAAAGACAAGGTGATATCTTTAAATAAGTTGCCATCTAAAATTGTGGTCATGGATGTTTTTGTGGCTGATATTCCCCCCAAGTTTGATATTTTTTTGTCAAGGTCTTGGACTTCAAAGCTGAAGGGTAGCCTGCAAATGGACATTTCCTACACAACAATTCCTGTTCAGAATGAAA
The DNA here is from genome assembly GCA_001517045.1 of Pseudotsuga menziesii. Lineage (NCBI taxonomy): Eukaryota > Viridiplantae > Streptophyta > Pinopsida > Pinales > Pinaceae > Pseudotsuga > Pseudotsuga menziesii. The sequence continues at coordinate 602,873 of LPNX010729543.1, read as the reverse complement.
ACAAAAGGTTATACAGTAAGAAAAGATTGCCTTACATCATGAGTAGTCAGGCTCAGCCTGATGTTCATCATGTTTATGCCATCGACACAGACTTAGGGTCGTCTATTTTCTTCAATGATATATCTCCTTACGACTCAAACTTCACTGTGCCATGGAAAGGTAAAAGGGATAAAGGAGAGATTAGCGAACTGGAAGATTTAGAAAGAAAGCAAAAGGATGAAGGACTGTGGAAGATGTATTTCGATGGCTCGGTGGCTAAAGCTGGTGCGGGTGCAGGTGTGTACATAATCTCCCCCATTAGGGATACCAAATCTTATTATTATAAGTTGGTTTTTGAATGCTCTAACAATGTAGAAAAGTATGAGGCCTTGTTGTTGGGCCTGCATACGTTAAAGGATTTAGGGACTAAAAGGGTCCAAATTTTTGGAGATTCAGAGCTTGTAGTGAATCAGGTGAATGATAGCTACCAAACTAGACATCCAAGAATGAGAGCTTACTGGAATGAGGTGTGGGACATGTTCGGAAATTACTTCACTGAACATACAGTCCAAGTGATCCCTAGATATGAGAATATGGTGGCAGACTCTCTGGCAACTGCAGTCGGAAATTTTGAGGCCCCTACAGCAGGAAAAAGGAAATACAAAGTAGATATTGTGAATAGACCTTCTATACTAGACAACACTAGATATTGGCAAGTTTTCGAAGACGATATGCAGATCAAGAGATTTCTGGAGTTGTCCGGTGAGTTTGTAAACACCCGCATATAAGAGAATGACGTTGACTCCAAGAATTTCCTAGACGTTGAAGAGGAAGAGGAAGAGGCCACTGGGGCGGGGAAACTGAAAGACTCTTTGGGAGGCAGGGATATAGTCCAGTTTAAGAGCAATCATATTCCCAGAGGTTTGATCCCCTTAGAGTCCCTTTTTGACCAGAATGACATAGCCAGTGATCCATAGGTCGAGCCTTCCATACACGGTGTCGAAGATATAAATATTGGCACTGAAAGTAACCCAAAAATTATAAAGTTGTCCAAGAAATTGCCCGCTAAAGAAAAACAAGGGTATGTGAACCTGATGAAGAAATGCACGGATGTGTTTGCGTGGAGTTATGAGGATCTCAAATAATATGACACTTCCATCATACAGCATACTATCTTGATTAAACCCAGGAAGAAACCATTCAGGCAGAAACTCAGGAGGATCAATCCTAAGCTAGTACCCATTATTGAAAAGGAAGTAAAAAGGTTGTTTGATGCAAAAATAATTGTGACTCTATGGTTTTCGAGATGGGTAGCCAATTTGGTTCCTATTCGGAAAAAGAATGGGGAGATAAGTCTATGTGTAGATTTCATAAACTTAAATAAAGTTTCTTTGAAAGACAATTACCCGTTGCTAAAGATGGACCAAATCCTGCAGAGGGTGGTAGGCTTAGAAAGAATATCCACTATGGATGGGTTTTCCCGTTACAATCAGGTGAAGGTGCTACCTGAAGACCAAGAAAAAACCGCTTTCACCACACCTTGGGGTACATTCATGTACGCAAAGATGTCATTGGGATTAATGAATGTTATAGCAACTTTCCAACGTGCCATGGATATTGCTTTTGCAGATGAAAGAGACAAATTTGTGGTGATTTACATGGATGAAATTACTGTATACTCCAGGTGGGATAAAGATCATATCAGGCATTTAGAATTTTTTTTCATTAAGTGCAGGAAGTATGGCATCTCATTAAACCCTAAAAAGTCAAACTTCACTCTAGAAGAAGGAAAGTTGTTGGGGCACATCATTTCGAAGGAAGGAATCAGGATCGATCCAGACAAGGTAAATGTTGATGTATTTGTAACTTCGGAATGTATTCATCTATGTATCTTATATATTGTAACCCGATGTTTATTCCGGGATGTATCTATAATGTAATTGAGTCATGTTGTCATGCCCAGATGTTCCGATTGGGAGGATCAATAATGTAAACAAGTAATGTCAAGTCATTGTGGGTAACCCTCCGATTGTCTAAGGGTTAAAGTCCCCACAGTTCCGAGGCACTAGGGTTATTAGACTCTCCTAGTAGAGGTCGGCCCTAGTAGGGTTTTAGCCATGTCAGGATTAGTATAAATAGAGAACTGGAGTCTCTATTTATCATACAACTCATACACACTCAAGTGTAGCGCATAGTTGAGGAAGGAGAAGACACTGGGGCTAGACAAGAAGAAGATTACTACTGTCGGGAGGTCACTTACTATTTTGGGCTTTTACTGTTTTGGTACCAATTCTATCTCTGAGCAAGTTGCGGGGTTTTTTCCATTTATGGTTTCCCCGAGGAAAAAACACTGTGTTCATTGTCTCTTGTGTTTGATTGATGTACTTGTTATTCTCTGAGTTAAAGATCCTAATAATGCTAGCTTAAAGTTGAAAAACTAACATGGTATCAGAGCTAACCTGAGAAGAAGACACTGTGCAGCTGTGGGAACTAGGGCTTCCTAGTTTGTGGATCTTCCTCCACATATTTTCAGGAAAAGTAAGGTGGAATAACTCTCCTCCTTAGGGCGCATCTTTCTGTCGAAGCAGAATCCAATTCTGAGGTTTTTCAGTTTTGGACCCGACACTACTGTTGAAAATTAGGGCTTTTCACAGAAGAGGAATTTTTTAGTGAGCCCAGGCCCGGATTGATCTCCTCCCCAAAATCGAAGTTAGAGACAAATTTCAAAGCATTTGGGTGGATAGATCTCTGGAAAAGCAAAACCCTAATTTGCTCTTGTTCCAGTACTGCGGGATTTCAGCTCCAAATCCAAATCTAACATCTTGACCTGGTAAGATCTAAATATTTTGTATTTCCATTTGAGGTTCTCAGTTTAAGATGTCTCACCATACCAAGCTTGATGAAAAGCTTGAGGGAGATGACAACTTCTGAGCCTGGAAGTATAGGATCTCCCTGGTCCTGGAAGAGAATGAGTTAGACTCCTACATCCATGACGAGGTTCCAGTTCCAGAGGGAGATGAGGCAAAGGCCTTACATAAGAAGAATATGGTTATGGCAAAGAGGATCATTGTTGATTCTATCAAGGATCACCTTATACCTTAGGTGTCGTCTCTCAAGACACCTAAAGCTATGTTTGATGCCCTAACCAAGTTGTTTGAAGGGAAGAACATAAACTGGAAGATGACTCTGAGGAATCAACTGAAGAATGTGAATATTAAGAATGTAGAGACTATCCAGTCCTACTTCACAAGGGTTTCTCAGATCAAGGAACAACTAGAAGCTGTAGATGAAGAAGTGGAGAATGCAGAGATTGTGAGGACAACACTTAATGGACTTCCTAGGTCATGGGATTCATTCATCCAAGGAATCTGTGCAAGAAATAAGTTAGTCAAGTTCAGCACACTATGGGAAGAATGCTCTCAAGAATAAGCTCAGATAGCAGCCCGAGAAGAGAAGATGGGAAGTGAAGATCAAGCCCTCATAGTTCACTCCAAGAAAGGAAGAAGAAATCCTCATTACTCCAAAGGTAAGAACTCTTATTCTAAGTATAACAATAGAAAGGACCTATATAGATTGAGATGTTATACATGTGATGACAGAGCACACTTTGCAAAAGACTGTCCTAAGAACAAGGTCCACTCTCATAAGAAGAAGGGGAACAAAAGAAGACATCATGCTCATGCTGCAGAGGATGATGAACCATCCAAGAAAAGAACCAGATATGAAAGTGAAGATTCTTCAAGCGAGAATGAATATGTTTTGATTTCCGCTCTCACAGGTAACATTACTCATGGTAGTGATGATTGGCTTATAGACAGTGGGGCTTCCAAACATATTATTGGATTCAAGGAATCCTTTGTAAGACTGTCAGAACATGAATCACCTCACAAGGTGAAACTAGGAGATGACTACCAATATCCAATAAAAGGTAGTGGGGAATCTTCCTATAAACTAGACTCGGGTAAGTCTCTAACAATGAAGGAAGTATAGTTTTTACATGACTTAAGAAGAACCTTCTCTCCATATCAGCATTGGATGCAAAAGGAATGAGGGTTGCATTCATAGATGGTCAAGTCATTATGTGGCCTAGAGGAAAGACTATCGATGATGCGGTAGTGATTGGAGAACAAGGAGGATTGTACAAATTGAAGGGCAATCCAGAACAAGCATTGGTCCATGACACAGTAGAGCCAAATGAACTTTGGCATAGAAGGCTTGCGCATGTGCATTGCAGAGCACTACCTATTACAAGCAAATTTGTTGAAGGTCTTCCAGAAATCCAAGCAAAACATGATGGGGTCTGCAAAGGATGTGCGAAAGGGAAGAATACAAAGAAGACATTTCCAAGTAGTGAAAGCAAAGCAAAATGAATCTTGGAAATCATCCACTCCAACGTATGCAGTCCTATGTCATCAAAATCACTAAGTGGGTATGCATATTATGTTTCTTTTAATAATTATTTTTCTAGGAAGACATGGGTTTACTTCATGAAGAACAAAGACGAAGTATTCAGCAAATTCAAGGAATTCAAAGCCTTGATCAAGAACCATACTGAAAAGAAGATCAAGACTTTTCGATCAAACAATGGTGGAGAATTCACTTCAAATGAATTCAAGAGGCTATGCAAAGACTCAGGGATTAAGAGGGAATTTTCCACTCCTTATAATCCACAACAGAATGGGGTTGCAGAAAGGAAGAATAGAACTATCATGGAAGCTGCAAGAGCAATGCTTCATGATCAAGATCTTCCTATGCATCTTTGGGCTGAAGCTACCAGAACAACGGTGTATGTACAGAACCGTACTCCACATAGAGTACTCGAGAACAAGACTCCTGAAGAAGTCTTCTTCGGCAAGAAACTAGAAGTCAGCCATCTCAGAATATTTGGTTGTCCTGTGTACATACACATCCGAAAGGAGAAAAGGACAAAATTAGATCCTTCAGGAAAGAAGGGTATATTCGTGGGATACTCTAAAAGCTCGAAGGCTTATAAAATCTATTTCCTAGGATACAAGAAGATTGACATCAACAGGGATGTGACATTTGATCAAGACACAACTTACAACAAATCCAAAAAGATACCTGCTGAAGAACCTGAAGAAGCAGAAGCACCCAAAATTCATGATACAACCATGAATGAAGAATCTCAAGAAGAAGATTGAGAATTTGAAGAACCACAAAGACCTGTAGATCCACCTCTGGAGAAGAATACTCATAAGAGGAAACTTGCTTGGGTACAAGAACTTATCCAAGGTGCGGAAAGATATGGGGCTCCAGAAGAGAATCATAGAGAAAGAAAGAGGACCGGATCCTGCTCTGGGTATGTAGCTCTACTATGTGATTTCATTGATAAAGAACCTTCCAGTTATGAAGAAGTGGCAGAATGGAAAGAATGGAAGGATGCTATGATCGAAGAATATCAATCGATCATGAAGAATGATGTTTGGGGATGTTGTCCCAAGACCATAAGGAAAGTCAGTTGTAATTTCCAAATGGATCTACAATATCAAGCATGCTGCAGACGGTAGCATTGAAAAGTATAAGGCAAGATTTGTGGCTCATGGTTTCTCTCAGAAAGAAGGAATAGACTATGAAGAAACATTTGCACCTATAGCCAGATACACTTCCATCAGATCAGTACTTGCTTTGGCTGCAGTGTTGAAATGGAAGATACACCCGATGGATGTCAAGACTGCCTTCTTGAATGGTGTAGTAGAAGAGGATGTGTATGTAGAACAACCACTTGGTTTTGAGACACATGACAGAGAGTCTCATGTATGCAGATTGAAGAAATCCTTGTACGGTTTGAAACAGGCACCCAGGACCTGGTACGGCAGAATTGACAGCTTTCTATCTAGTTTGGGCTTTACCAAGAGTAAAGCAGATTCCAACCTTTACTACAAGGTTGAAGATGGCAACCCAGTGATGCTTCTACTATATGTAGATGATCTATTTGTGACAGGTATGGATGGGTTGATTGTTGATACAAAGAGAAAGCTTGTTGCTGAGTTCGAGATGAAGGACTTGGGTATGATGCATTACTTTCTAGGTATGGAGGTGTGGCAGAGTATAGATGGAATCTTCGTTGGACAAGGGAAGTATGCAGTAGAGATCCTGAAGAGGTTTGGGATGATGGACTGCAAGACTATGACCACACCTATGGCATCGAACCTGAATCTATTGAACGATGCTTCATCAGAGTCGGTTTATGCTATGATGTATCATCAAATGATTGGGTCATTGATGTACCTAATGAACACAAGACCAGATATTTTCTTTTCTATGAACACCTTGAGCCAGTTCCTGACAGATTCGAGACATGTTCACTTGATTGCTGCAAAGCATATTTTGAGGTACCTGAAGGGTATAGTTGATTATGGGTTCAAGTACGATGCGAATCAAAATATTAACCTGGAGGGTTATGTTGATTTAGATTGGGCAGGAAGTGCCATCGATAGGAAGAGCACTTTAGGATGTTGCTTCAGTATGGGATCAGGTGTGATCTCTTGGTTTAGCAGGAAGCAATCCTGTGTGGCACTGAGTACAACTGAAGCAGAGTATGTCGCAGCTTGTTTAGCTAGTTGTGAGGCAAAATGGATGTGGAAGCTACTGTCTGATTTATTTGATCTCCAGTTGGATGCTACTTGTATACATTATGACAACCATAGTTGTGTGAAGTTGTCAGAGAATCTAGTGTTCCATGACAAGTCAAAGCATATCGAGATCAAGTATCACTATATCAGGGATATGGTGCAGAGGGGAGCAGTGAAGCTCCAGTATGTTGTGACGGAGGAATAGATAGTTGATGTATTGATGAAGCCATTGGCTAGGCTGAAGTTCGAGTACTTTAGGGAGAAGCTTGGTGTTCTCTAGATCGAGGTTTCCTCCAAGGGAAAGTGATGAGTCCTATAGCCATTCTGACGAGCAGGTTAGATGTAAGGGCTGAGCCATTCTGTCATGGTGAGAGGATTGGTTCCTTCCATGTTAGATATGAGTGCTGAGATCCATAGCCATTCTGACAAGCAGGTCAGATGTAAGGGCTAACCCATTCTGTCATGGTGAGAGGATTGGCTCCTTCCATGTTAGATATGAGTGCTGAGCCATTCTGATATGACTGTAGAATTGGTTCCTACATGATCAGATATAAGGGCTATTGCCATTCTTTGAATGGAGCTTCCTAGTGAGGTACCAGGAAAACTCAGTCTATGACCGAGGGCTGTTCTGATATGACCATGAGATGTTCTCTCACATGATCAGATATGAGTGCATGGCCATTTTGATGTGATAGAGGGATGTGTTCCCACTTGATCAGATGTAAGAGCTGAGCCATTCTATCATGGCTAAAGGATTAGGTTCCTCCCATGTTAGATGTGAGTGCTGGCCATTCTAACTTGGTGTCAGATATAAGGGCTACTGCCATTCTTTGAATGGAGCTACTTGGTGAGGTACCAGGAATCCTCAGTCTAGGACTGAGAGCCATTCTGATGTGACTGAGGGATGTGTTCCCACATGATCAGATGTAAGTGCAGTGGCCTTTCCATAGATGATAGTAGTTTGGGTTCCTATCATGCTGGTGGTTGTAAGTGCTGAGCCTTTTCACAGATGATAGTAGTTTGAGTTCCTATCATGCTGGTGATTGTAAGTGCTGTGCCTTTTCACAAATGATAGTAGTTTGAGTTCCTATCATGCAAGTGATTTTAAGTGCTGTGCCTTTTCACATATGGTAGTAGTTTGAGTTCCTACCATGCTGGTGATTGTAAGTGCTGTGCCTTTCCACAGATGGTAGTAGTTTGAGTTCCTACCATGCTGGTGGATGTGAGTGCTATGCCTTTCCATAGATGATAGTAGTTTGGGTTCCTATCATGCTGGTGGTTGTAAGTGTTGAGCCTTTTCACAGATGATAGTAGTTTGAGTCCCTATCATGCTGGTGAATGTGAGTGCTGGGCCTTTCTGATATGATTATAGAATTGGTTCCTATATGATCAGATGTGAGTGCTAGGCATGCCTTTCTGATGAGTAGGTCAGATGTAAGTGTTGGGCAGGCCATTCTGACTTAGTGTTAGATATAAGCGCTGAAGAAGACCTACATGGAGGCTAGGCCTACAACCAACATGAAAAAGGGCTGGCTCTGTAGAACTTCTTGTGACAAGAAGAATAATGAGATAGCACTCGTGAAGTTCCAGATTCAGTAATGATTGCCAATGATGATCCAGATCGAGTGATGATCTAGATCCAGTGATGATGATCCAGTAGTGATGATCCAGATCCAGTGATGATGCCCAGTGATGATCCAGATCCAGTGATGATCGAGATCCAGCGATGATGTCCCATGATGATCCAGATCGAGATATGATCCAGATTCGAAGATGAAGATGACTTGAAGACTTAGAAGACTTGAGATGTAGATAACAAGATGATCCAGCTAATATAACGAAGAAGACAAGTACTGAAAATTGTGTCAAAAGAATGACCTTCCTAGTTAAGAGGGAGTGTTGATGTATTTGTAACTTCGGAATGTATTCATCTATGTATCTTATATATTGTAACCCGATGTTTATTCTGGGATGTATCTATAATGTAATTGAGTCATGTTGTCATGCCCTGATGTTCCGATCGGGAGGATCAATAATGTAAACAAGTTATGTCAATTCATTGTGGGTAACCCTCTAATTGTCTAAGGGTTAAAGTCCCCATAGTTCCGGGGCACTAGGGTTATTAGACTCTCCTAGTAGAGGTTGTCCCTGGTAGGGTTTTAGTCATGTCGCGATTAGTATAAATAGAGAACTGGAGTCTCTATTTATCATACAACTCATACACACTCAAGTGTAGCACATAGTTGAGGAAGGAGAAGACACTGGGGCTAGACAAGAAGAAGATTACTGCTGTCGGGAGGTCACTTACTATTTTGGGATTTTACTGTTTTGGTGCTGATTCTATCTCTGAGGAAGTTGCGAGGTTTTCTCCATTTATGGTTTCCTGGAGGAAAAACACTGTGTTCATTGTCTCTTGTGTTTGATTGTTGTACGTGTTATTCTCTGAGTTAAAGATCCTAATAATGCTAGCTTAAAGTTGAAAAACTAACAGTAAAGGGTATCTTGAGAGTAGAGGAACCAAGGAGAAAGAAGGAAATACAGTCTTTCATCAGTCAAGTAAACTTCTTGAGGAGATTCATCCCTAGCTTCATCGAAATCCTGATGGACATTACTTATATGCTGAGGAAAGATCACGAAATCAAATGGACGGTGGAAGCCAAGAAGGCTTTCAAAAATATAAAACAGGCCATTTCGGAGGCTCCTGTGCTGGTCAGTCCAAATTTTGAGAAATATTTCTTAGTGTTCTCGTATGCTTCAGAGCATACTGTGGTGGCAGTGTTGCTGCAAAAAAATGATTGGGGTGAAGAACAACCTATAGAATTCTTCAGTAAAATATTGAGGGATGGAGAATTGAAATATAGTATAATGGAATAACAAGCCTACGCTTTGGTTAAGGCCTTGAAAGATTTCAGAATATGCCTCCTCCATTCCCACAAAATTCCCTATGTACCCAACAGCATGGTGAAAAGCATACTTACATAGCCGGATCTAGAGGGAAAGAGAGCTAAATGGGTTGCAGTGCTTCTAGAATACGACATAGAAATTAAGCCCACAAAATTGATCAAAGGACAAGGGTTGGCTAAAATGATGACGGATTCCCATTGTGACTCTCTGCAGCTGAATTTTCTAGCTGGTCAATCTAATCGGGTAGAGGTGGAGATGCAAGTGAAGCCTGATTTTTCTGCATCTCCTTGGTATGCTGACATTATTTTTGTATTGCAGAATTTACAACGTCCTGTAGGGCTGAGCAAAACCAGAGCTAGATTAGTGAAACTAAAGGCTGCGAAAATTTGCATCATAGAGAAATATCTTTATTGGAAAGACCCCGGGGGAATACTGCTGAATTGCCTTCTGGAAAACAAAGCTCAACATATAGCGAAGGAGTTTCATGAAGGAGATTGTGGAGGACATCATTCCTGGAAAGTAACCGCAAATAAAGTTCTGAGGGCAGGATTTTATTGGCCTTCATTGTTCTTAGATGTCTCTAAGGAAATGACTAAATGCCATCAGTGTCAGATTTTTGAAGGAAAAAGAAAAGTGGTCTCACTTCCCCTCAACCCTATATCTATGGAAGCTCCTTTCCAGCAATGGGGGTTAGATTTCATCGGAGAGATAAACCCAAACTCCTCGGGACAACATAAGTGGATTCTAACGGCCATTTATTACTTCACAAAGTGGATCGAAGCCATACCCACCAGAAGGGCTACCGAAGAGGTGATAATGAATTTATTAGAAGACAATATTTTGGCGAGATTCGACTACCCTAAGCGAATTGTGACAGACAACGCATCTGCGTTTAAGTCCAAGAAGATGATCAATTTTTGCCATAAATACAACATAAGCCTAAACCATTCTACTACTTATTACCCACAGGGAAGCGGACTGGCAGAATCCTCTAATAAAAGTCCTGTGAGGATTATTACGAAGTTGTTGGAGGACAATAAGAGAGCTTGGCACATGAAGTTGAAATATGCCTTGTGGGCCGACAGAATCAGCACAAAGAGGGCTATCGGTATGTCTCCTTTTCAGTTGGTATATGGGGCTGAGGTAATTTCCCCTGCCTCTTTGGGTGTTCCAATCATGAAATTGTTACGGGACTCATTGGATGCGTCTAATCCCATTCAAAGAAGGATCAACCAGATTATAGAACTGAACGAAGTGAGGGACAAAGCTTATGATAAAGTCCAGATACACCAGGAGAAGATGAAGAATACCTTCGACGGGAGGATAAAGGAAGATTTTTTCCAAGTCGGCGACCTGGTGTTGAATTGGGATTCCCCGCCCGAAGAAAAAGGTAATGGAAAATTCGACCACTTATGGGTAGGCACATACCTTATTGCGGCACATAGAGGAGACAACACCTTCATCCTACAGTATCCATATGGGTCATAGTACGAAGGAGGAACAGTGAATGGGAGGTTTCTGAAATGTTACCTGGAGTAAAGGGACTAAGGTCCATGTATCATAGTGTAAATATGTTTTATGTTTTGGTCAATACAGATGGTGAGTCAGAATATTTGAAGCCCGCAGAGAAGGAACTAAGATCGAAAGAGGTAACCATTCTTTAAAACTATGTTTTCTTTCAGAAAGTAAAATAAAAGAATGTTGTCAATGGAGTAGGCGACTAGTCTTCGGGTTCTTTGCTACCTCGCTGGGAGGATAGCATCCCTTATGGATCCGGTTGTTAACACTCTATCAAAGTTTGGATTATAAGAGATATGTGGAAAGTTTGATCCTGCTAAAAAGTGTTGGGAAGGCAACCTTAGAGTTGTAGGGAGGTTGATGGCATATACGAGATAGCATTCAGCCACTAGAATAGGCCACGGTGGAAATGAAGGAAAAGACAGCGTAAATTGGCGGCCCCACTAGGGAGTAATGAATATTGAAAGCGGCAAGACTCTCTGTGGATCAGGGATGCAGGGTAAAGTAGAGAACATCAAATGCGTTGAACGCATTAAATGAGAGTCATAATAGAAGGCTGAGATTGATCTGATGGCAGATCAACAGCGTCAAAACATTTCGCATGGAGAACATGCTTGGCCAAAGCCACTTTTCCAAATCATGAAATGGGTTAAAAGGTGGGGGCATCTAACGACCGAGGTTAGGATCCAAGAAGATCGAAGATCATAAATGATTTCGCATCCTAGATTAGCAAGGACGCAGTAGTGATTTTGGATTGCGAAAAGTGGTACAGGTCACTCAGATTGATAGTCACTACAATAGTGGGGGAGATCTGTGGTTGTGGTTTATTTCACAATCTAAACTAGCACGGAGGGGACCAAAATCTCACATTGCAAAAAGTGGTAGGGTCCACTCAGATCAACGGTTGTGAAGAAAAGATGATATTGATCGATGGTTGAGCTGCACACACACGAGGTAAGGAAGTATGTAGCATAAAGGACCTCACATACCAAAGGCTCAAATCACAAGGAGTAATATCCACGGTGTAATCTGCTTGGGAAGGGTGCGAAGGTTATTGTGTGTAAAAAGCAATAAAAGGATCCACGTGAAGTTGGAAAGGTTTGTCTTTTCCGAAACCTTGAAGCCACCAAATATCCAACTGCATACAGAGCGCCAGCATGGACAAACCAGGGGACTGTGCTACAAAGCAAGGTAGGCCCTTCATACCTCCTCAGTTCTATTTGAAAATGGATGTGATAGGAGTAGTAGAAGTGGTAGGGGTGAGAGATGATTTAGAACCTGAGGTCACATGTCGGAGGGTAGAGGAAAGTCTTGTAGATGAGAATTCCAAGATTTTCGATACCATCCTGGTGGGAGAAGCCATTGAAACCGCCAGAGGTAAATTGGAAATCCTTAAATATTGAGGGAGAGATACCTACGGTGTTTTTAAATTTTTTTTCGATTTCTTCTCTATTGGCCAAACCCCCCATTTCCCTGAGTTTGTCGAATGGCGTGCAGACAATTTCTCTATCGCTGAAGGAGTCATTATGAATAAGTCCAAGTCCAAAATCCTTTGTTCAGTCTAGGATTTCATCATTTGCAAAACCCTGCACATCCCAGACGAGTTTGTCCATATATCCCAAAACTACCAAGACGAAAATATTATACGTTGCTTCATAGAATCTACTGACGAAAGTAAAGAAACCTTCTTGAAAGCCTGTTCAAAACCCGGTGGTGAACCCTTCGACCTGTCATACCCTATCGACCTTAGCCAATTCAATGAAGAAAATCAATGGTGTATATCCCTGGCCAGCCAGTTTTTAGGTCTAGATACCGATGCTTTTGTCACAGAGTCATTGTTGAGTCTATTGTTCATCTTGAGTACTTGTCCAGCCGAACCTGAATTGCCTGGGAAATCTTATCAATCTTGTTGTCTTAAGTTTGATGAATTCCTAGCCGAGAACATCTGTTCTTAGTTAGCAAATTTCCACGGCACTAAAGTGTTCAGATTCCAGTCCTTTTTGTTGAGGATGCTTATAGCTTATAACGAAGAAGACCTACAAGTACCTGAATTGAAAATCACTATTGATATGGCCATGAACTATTGTAAGTTCATGAACCAATTGATGGCCGAAGTATACGAGCTTTTATTTTAGTAAAGCTTATGTAGGGTGTTTTCTGAGATGAGACAAATGCTACAATTGTCAAATAGCAAGAATATAGGGGACTGGTTCCTGGCAGAATTCGGAACGACCATAAGATTGTACGAATTTGTGCATCAACCCTACATTATGCCAACTTTTCTAACCACCAGGGTTTTCTCCCTAGAATTGATCCGGCAAAGACTCACTGTTGAGGAAGAGCACTTCTTGAGCTATAAAAAGAGCTCAAATTTGATTTTCCCCTGGGAAGTGGGACCATACATAGTCAGGAGCAGAGCTTCTTTGCCACTGGTTACCAACTTGCTCAAGGGCATGGGGTTTTCTCTAGGGCAAGTGGTACACTACGATCCTCATCAAATAATTTCCAAAAGGAGGAAGGCTCACAAGTGCAATCCTTTTGAACACACTGAGATACTCGGACTCAGGGAAGTAGCAAACTGGGATGATTTCCCTAATCCTGCCCCGATGGACACCAGCATAGAACGAAGCACTGGCTCACACCTGCCAGGAATAGCTTCTCCCCAAAGATAATTGGCTAAAATAGTTGCAATAGCCGAGGATGTCTCATCATTGGTCAGCTATTCAACTATTTCAGTGAAAAGAGGGGGTTCGGAGACTATGGATACTGAAGAGGTGGACACGGCCAGCATGCCCAAAAGGTAGAAAATAGAACAGGGGCAACAATTAGTGTAGGTTGAAAAGGGAAATACTAAGGGACAGATGAAGAAGAACAATATCGAGAAAAAACAGAAACAAGAAGAGCCTGAGGCAGCCGAATTACAAATCCAAGAATATGTATTTGACGGGCAGACTCCAAACAAGCATGCCTCTAAAGAAGACTCGCTAGGCTCTTACCAGGAAAGGGCTAATAAAACTTTCAAAGAGACAATAGAACTATATAGCAAGGCAACATGGTTGCCTTACCCAAATGTGGCACTAAAGACAGTAAGGGATCATGCCACTGACATTCAATATCTATGTGCTTAGTTAACCTCAAAGCATTGAAAATGATGTGATTGTTAACAAACTACAAATGGTGCACCAGTGAATGCATCGGTGGGTTCTAGATTTTTTCATTAATATTTGATGTTGGTGCATATAATATACATATATACGTTGAAAACATTGCACCACACAATGCACTGTTTGGAAATTAGGTTTTTCGTGTTTTGTTATATGCGATGTGTAAGTTAACGCACTGGTGGGTTCTAGGTTTTTCAATATTTAGATCTATTATCGGTGTATAATATATCTATTCCTACAAAGCCAAATTTTGAAATTTAATTCGCTAAAATTTTAAGAGGATAAGAATTGATTTACCTATTTCTTTCCACACCGAGGCATGGTTGTGTTGTATAGGAAAAATTTTAAAAAATTGGTTGTTTGGAAATTTTGAAATAGTCACCAATCGACATTGGATGCACAAAAATCGATAAGTATGTTGGTACAGGAACAATGTGACATAACTCACTTCTCTATATGAATGAGAACTAATGCTTATACAACTCTAGAAAAGCACTATAACAAATGAAAAATAGATTTTATGGTCGAGTTTTTTTTTACCCAATCATAGTGCATCACAAACTGTTATGATGCACGATGCATCTATTTCAACAAAAAACATCAAGGAGTATTGGTAAAACAAATATACCGGTGTGTTTCCATAATACGCACTGGTGCGTGTTGGTAAACACAAATTTGCTGATGTGTTTATTTTAGATAATGTTTTTTAGGATTTTGTTTTTTAATAAGTCAAATGGTGCATCATTATAAAACACATCAGTTCATATATATTTGTGAGGCACACTATTTTTTTGTTGGTTAAGTGCCCTGTGACTTGTTGGGAAAACCTTTGGTCTGAGAAACCACGATCCAGGGGCATCTAAGCCATCAAAATCACTCGAGGATCGCACTTGGTCTGGACGCACCAACCCTTAGCATGGTTGGATTTAAATGTCGCCTTCCAAGAGCAACGGGTTTTGATCCTGGGCCGCCAAGCAAACGAAACCCCTCTTGATCATTTTCTCTACTAGAATTTGACTTGTGAGGCACACTGTTGGTTTGGTTTTAGCTTTGTATTTTAAAATGAAAATTAAATTTATGGGATATTTTAACTATCCGATGAGTTTCGATACAATGCACCGGTGTGTACTAGGAAATATATTTGAATCGATGCGTTGTTAGGATTATTGCGCAATGAGTAATGGATAAGCTATTTTAAAATTTTAAAATCATTTCAATTAGTCCAATATGTTTTGATAAAATTAATCATTGTGTATTTTTAAATTAAAATGCACACATATAGTTATTTTTTATGACCATATTTTAATTTGTTGATTTGGTTTTAAAATAATAAGTTTCTTGATGCACTTTGTTTAAAACACACTGGTGCTTATGTTTGTGTTAGGAACATTGATAGTTTTCTTTAATTTTTTTTAATTTAAAATCAAAATTTAAACAACATGACATTTTAACTCCCTAGTGCTCTGATGTATGTTAAAGCACACCGTTGTGTTTATATATAAGAAGTGCACTAGAGACAAAACATCCAAAATAAATTCCATCTATTTATTGAACATGGATTATCATTGATGTTAAAGGAGAAAATATCAAATGTCAAAGAACAAAATATTAGATAAAGTATCAGATGTCAAAGGATAAAATATAAAATGTCAAAGGATTAAAGGAAAGAATCAAATGTTAAGGGGATCGCTAAAAGAACATCAAAAGAAGTTGAATACTTCCTCACATACAACCAGCTTTAAGAAATACATATGGGAGAATGTAGAAGTCACATGAAAGCAAAGATCCCACCATGAAATTGGTCGCAAATACCCATATAAAAGTATACCCATATTTTGGATGTGCGATGTTCTTCCTCAGTAGAATACACAGACCACATAACAATAATTGTAACTGAGATGGAAACTCTATTCAGATGGAGAACATAGATCAGATAAGAAGACGCAAATCGTAGTAATTATCACACATCGTGTTTTGGGCAATTGTCTGTTTAAACGTAGATATTTAGACACAGATTGAAGAAGTTACAACAATTGCATATTGTGAATACATTCACAAAGATGATATATTTCTATATTTGTAGTTTTCAATGCAATCATATTTCATATCAAGGACATCGGACTGGGAATGGAGAAGGGGGTTGCAGCCTCCTTCCAGTCGGTGTTGTAGAATATAATTAGGGTGTTGTGGAATCCTTTATGTTGCTGCAGATAAAAATCAGTAGGTTGTAGCCTCCTTCCAGCCGGTGTTGAAGGAAAAACAAAAGTTGGTGCTTCCACAACCAAAGAGTGCAGTTATCCATAGGTCAGAGCTTGAAGCCACAAGTCACACTTTACGTAGTCAGAGAAATATGTGTTCAGGATGGTACCTGAAAATCATGAGTCGGTGCTCTCACAGATTGAAGTTTTTGTAGGTCAATTCCAATAACCTACAGATTGTACTTTGGGATCAGGTTATCATTTGAAATGAATGGGTTCTCTTGTTTGGAAATTGCAGTCTCCCACTGATGTAATTATACACATATTTATAGATATACAATTATTTTCAGATATCTGTGCATTATTGTGGTTGTCTTGTTTCTATTGAAAATTTTTAATTGGTGAAAATATGTCATAGCTAAATAATATACATATCTAATAAATTATTGGTTCACCCCCTCTCAGTAATAAGATAAATCCAACATTGCTCGCCTCCGCTATAAACGGATAAAGATGATTTTTATGTTTGAGGTTTTTCCAAAACCTTCGCTAGAAGGTCTTTTCCTTGCAGTGATATCTTCATATATATCTCCTACTACTTCAAATCTATTATTTTATTCCTTATTTACTAGATATCCAAATATATTTGGACCACTCCTTAGTTTCGTCAATTTCTAAGCATTTTTTGGCTATATCTGGCATTAACATTTTGAATGGAGGACAACCCTCTTTTGCAAAATTCAAATGGTTTTTATGAAATATATAGATCATTTTATAAGGTCCACTATAGCTCATTGGAATATATATATATCAAATGGGTTCTTTACGGATTTACATTTTCTTCCTAGTTTGGGAGATATAACCAACTGAAGTTCTATGGGTATTTTTCACAAGAAGGTCAAGTGTACCTTGAGTTTCAATAGACCTTTTCTGCACTTAGGATTCTATATAATAAGATTCATATACTAAACAAAATATTTATTTGATATATAAAGTGAGTATTTGTGGAATTTGATTTCATCACCTATAACAAAATTTATGATCAAATTTGCAACCAGAAATCAACTACCACAAAATTCACGAATTTTCCAAATGATTATTCATAATGGTAATGGAAACCCCACACGAATCTATAAAATTGAATATGGGATTTAATTTATGCTCAGTCATAAAAGAACTTGATTGGTTTAGAGTTTCCAAGTGGCAATTTTGGCTCAGTATATAGGGTTTGCAATTCTGGGTTTTTAGATCATTTTTATCGCTCATAACTTTTGCATACAACATCTAGTTTAAGTTTTTTTTTCTTTTTTTTCTTTTTATGGAATCTGGATTTCTGATTCCTCTTGATAATGGGTAGGTGGTTTCATTCAATCATTCTATTTGATGATGGTGATCTTCATTTGCTTCTAAAATCCCATCGTAAGACCTCAATTTTGTAACTTAAAATGATCATAACTTGCTAATGTACATAACATTTCGAGTGATTGTTTTTAGAAGTGCATAATTTTTCACTCTATGCAATTGTGATATAAATTCTTTTGATTTGGCCATATAAGTATTGAGGGTGGAAATGGCCATAGATCTCCTCTCTTTGATGATGACAACAACATTTTGAGACCGTTTCTTGATGGTATAAATTAGAGTTTTTTTGGCACCATGTATTTATTATGGAGAGTCCATTTTCATTTGAGAACTTGTTGAATTCAATTATCATTATGAGATCATGTTCAAGTTCTTGATTGTAAACACCTTAGTCCTCTCACATCACATTCACATTCATGTTCTAATCTATTTCATGTCTTGTTGGGGAGATTTATTGACACATTACGAACTTGCTCTAATGATTCATGCCTTTACTCTTGGATGTTCTTTCTTGTTGTTAGCTCTTCATTTACTTCACTTGTTTTGGAGTAGTATTTGTGACTATTTTGGAGATATATTGGTTTTTCATATTATTACTACATCTTGATTTTCTTAGCACTTCATCATGAACATATTGATGTTGTCATTATTTATCATTCTAGATTGGTTCTTGATAGTAGTAGGTGTCTTCTTCTTGCACCATAGTAAGGATTTGGTTGCATATTACTGATAGTTTTCTACATCACACTCAACAACTTATCTTTGACAGTATGAAAGTTTGAATTTCTCTTTTCCACTTTATCCAAGATCCTTGAAGTTGTCATTATAGGTAATGTGATGTAATGTCATCTTCTTTCAACTATGTTGTAATGATTGTCTACTAGCCACATTTACGATTGTATAGACTATCATTATGATAGTTGCGAGCATATTGTTCGAAGTCATTGGTACACACAATGTGACATCATCATACTTGTGAGATCTCAAAATTCTCACATAATTGGTATATTATTTTTATAGCTCCTTCCTCAACTCAAGTGCTCATTCTTCTAGTCAACATTGTGGAAAAATGTTAGAATGTATTGTAATGTTCTCTAGTGGATTGATGTGATGTTGTACTTAGTGTCATAATGAGGTGAATCCATGACGATGGGTAACACTTTTTGGTCAAAAGCGACGGTGAAATTTTGATATTTTACTCATTTATTAAATCGAAGCCCTCAAAACTCATCTATACCTTGTGAATTTTGACATGCAATTAAAAAACAAATTGTAGGAAATTATGTTGTCTTTCCAATGATATTTGAAAAAAATAAAAATATCATTTAATGTGTCAAAATTTCATTTAATGAAATCCGTCCTTGGAAATTTTAGTAAAAGTTAACAAGTGGATTATTTACACGTAACATAATTTAATGATAAATGTATTTTTGTTGAAAAAATATATATGGACATAATTTACATAGAATGCACTAGGGTGCACAGATTTTTCTAATTTAATTTGGAAAATTATATTTTTTTATTAATTTTTGAAAATTTGAATTGCATTTTGTACACATTTTTGTGCATGTTGATGTGGTGATTATATATTTTTACAATTTTTTGGTTGTGTGCTTTCTATGTTCTTGAATTTTCTTTGAGTTGCTTAGAAGTTGTGGACATGGTTTTTAAGTTTAAGTTTTAAAAGAAAATTAAAAAGATATCATGTGAACTAAAAAACATGTAAATTATATGCTGGTTGAGAGATGATTAGTTGATGAATCTATTGTCATCAAGTTCGACACCTAAGGTGAAATTAATGATAGAGTTATTCCTTTCAAAGAATATAGTAAAATTAAATCTGCAATAAATTGGTTGAAGGTCTATTTTTAAAGCCCTCAATCGAGCCATTAGCTCGATCAATCTATTAAAAATCCTTGATTGAGGGTTTGAATGGTATTTTAAATACCTCTTTTGAGGGTTTAACCGTGGTTAAAGAAATAGATTGATCAATATCTTTAAATATCAATTGAGCTAATAGATTCATAGAGCCATTAGCTCGATCGAGCTACTTTCTACTTTTAATAACCCACAGATGATTAAATATTTTATTTTTAATAAAGACATTAGCTCGGTCGATCTTTTTTAAAATCTTAATCAAGGGTTTAGATAACCCTCGATCAAGTTTCAAATCTTTATCAAGGGTTATATAAACCCTTGATCGAAGTTTTAAAAATGGCTCGATCAAGCATTTGGTTAATCCCTTGATTGAGATTTCAAAATCTTGATCGAGGGATTAACCAAGGCTCAATTGAGTTTTCTTTTACGATTTGTGCTTGTCTCTTGCCAAAAAGTGTTACCCATCTTCATGGGAACACCCAATGATAATATTTATAACATTATTTTTGTGGAACTTATACATGTAAGTTAGGCTCACTAGACATTTGTAATATTGCACATGTGCACATGTAGATAGTTTGGGAGTTATTGGTTGGTGCCCTGTTTTTGAAGTAACATTTACCTAAACTAATAGGTCATTCTCATCCACCACTTATCCCTTGTCTCTTGGTTATGTTTTCATGTATTGGTTTATCTCCACTCTCTATTCTTCCTTATGATTAATGGTCCAGGTTTTCCCTACTTACTATAAATTGATGTCATTAATCTTGAATCAAGTAATAAGAAGTGGATGGTATTTTATGGTATTGATATTTACCTTATAGCTTACGGGTCATTAGGATAGATCATCCATATGTTGGAGAGTTGTATGGATCTCATTTGAACTCCATACATGTGTGTTCTCTAGTGGATGTGATTGAGAGGGTTTTATTGCATAATGAGAAGGATTTTCTTCCATGGATGTTTCCCTGCCTTGGGGTTTTACCACATAAATATATTCTCTTCGTCTCTCTTGATTATTATATATTATTATTATTATTTAATTATTTCCATTTGATATTAGACAAGTTATATCTTATTGTTATATTCCATTGCATAAGTCCTTGATCTAACATGTCATCCATCGATACATGAATCTAGGAATCAATAAATTCCATGATTAACTTACTTACATATTATATATTGGATGTATGGTTATAATGAGAGGGAAGGTGAGTCGGTAGAACACACTTTTTTATTTCTTTACTCATTCATCAATTAATTCACAATAATAAACACAAGTAGACTGAAACCATAAAACACAAGATGTAACATGGAAACCCAATTGAGAGAAAAACACAATGATTTTTATCTTTATGAATGTTGAGTAGGTACCAGCCTACTATTACAATAATGCCAGGCATAAACCTACTATTACAATGTTTGCAAGTTCCAATTTGCTGGAGACACTAATTTCCTTATCTAAGGACCAACTCGTTGTTACAATGCTTGCAAGCACCAACTTGTAGGAGACACTAATCTCCCTGGTTTAGAACTAACTCAACAAATATTACGTAGTCACCCACCCACTTTTTGTGTATATGTTGGTCTTTAGATCTGATAACCTTCCATGTACTTTTAGTAGCTTCCAGTGTATCTATCACTGAATTCAATACTACACTATTTCTTACAATAATTATTTCTTTTACAATGACTTGCATGTTGCACCATGCAAAACACATCTAATTCATGTGCACCCGATTTTATTTTGCACTACAAAAAAATTCTAACTTTTGTACACTAATGTACCTTTTTGCACTATCGTACTCTTCTCTGTCGTGCTTTTCTCTATGCAATGCTACTATCACTCTCTTATCTATCATGACCTACTTTGTGTAATACTATGGTCACACTTTGCTCTGTCACACTCTTATCTACACAAGATAATCTTTACTCTGTTATGCACAAGACAATATTCACTACTATAACACTCTATGATGTTGCATTATGCTCTGCATAAGACAATCATCACTACTTTCACTCTCTTATATGTCGCACATTATTTAGCATAACACAATCCTCGCTACTATGCACCCACCACAATAATTACTTTCTTCTTGGATATATCCTTTTCTTCATATTCCACACTACAACACTAGGAAATGAGTTATTTTCAACTTACCTATCAATATTTGTTGTGTATAAGACAACCCAGACTACTGTACAATATTTAACTTCTACACTGCTTCAACTTTTGTGCATATTCAAAAACATCTGCAACTTCTGCACACCATCAACTTCTGCACAATTTCAAAAAAATATTCAACTTCTACACAACATTAACTTCTGGGAGGCTTCAATTTTTGTGAGAAAACATATCTTCCTGTTTACATGGTGCTCCTTATTCCTTTTAACTCCTTATAAACCTTAAGAAAAAACTTTAAGAAAATTTCATCAAGAATATCTTCAAATACTAGAAAACATCTTCAAATTCATCTTCAATCCCTAGAAGACCTTCCTCTTCCACGAGTGCACACCTTTTTCAGATATACATAATTGGATGAAGATTGAATCAAATGAGGAGAGTGCTCCACTTATTTATATAAGTCTTAAATGACTTTCTGGGCCAACATAACATTTTCAATATCATGACAAGGATGACCTAACATTCAGACCTCCTAAACCCTATGCATTTAGAGAGAGATCCATATACCATTGGAAAGGTATTGAAATAAGATTTCCAACCATGGAATATATACTCCAATTTTATCTAGGTATATAGAGTATAAAATATTTCAAATATAGTGTATCCAAACTATGCATCCAAAAACAATATTTCCAACAATATTCATCTTGCAATCGCTATCTATAGTCTCCCCTTGTATTTTAAATTAATGATAACAATGTATGCTTACCTTTGAAATCAATGAAAACAAATTTTCCAAAAATACCCCCCTTTGCCATTGATGGAAAACCTTAGACAACTCTGCAAGAAACTTGTAGATACTCCCCTTGTCTGCAATTATATATCTATGCAATTACATTTCTACACAATTCTATCTATGTGAAATTCTTCTTTTACATAATTCTATCTCTTGTACCATTCTATCTCTATGCAGTTTCATTATCTACAACTTATCTCCATGCACAATTTCTCCCCCTTTGACTTCAATGGAAAAGGGATGATCCCCTTGATCTTATGTATCTATTTAGGGATATACATTACCCCAATTTTTGTTGGAGATACTCAAATGTATCTCTTGTAAGTTGTTTGGAAAATATATCTACAATATGATCCTTAGTAGCAATCCATTCCAACTTGAAAATATGTTCTAAAACTTGTTCTCTTAAAAAATGATACTTGATTGGGATGTGATTTGTTTTTGAGTGCATAATAGGGTTCTTGGAGACGTTTATGGCACTGGTGTTGTCACTCATTAAGGATATTGGATATTTGTTTCTACTCCATTTCATTTCAATGTTTTCTTCATGCATAGAACATGAGTACAACAAGATGTTGTTGCAGTGTACTTAGCTTTTGTTGTAGATACATAAATTGAATAATGTTCTTTTCTCAACCAAGATACCAAACAGTTTCCCAAAAATAATGCTCCTCCACTTGTACTTTTTCTATCATAAATACATCCTACTCAATCTACATCAATATAAGCAGTTAAAGTAAAATCCTCACCTTTTGGATATCATAATCCAAAGTCCAATGTTTCTTTCAAATATCTAAAGATCATTTTTACTATTTGAACATGTGTTTCTTTTGGTGCAGATTGAGATCTTTCAACCAATCCTATTTCCCACATAACATATGGCCTTGATACTATCACATATTTTCATCTTCCAATCATCGACATGTATTGAGTTTGATTTGCTTCCAAGGATTCATCATCTTTTCTATACTTGCATCCTGTAACCATGGGAGTGTTGACAGGTTTCCAGTATTCCATTTTGAGTTTTTTTAACATTTCTTTGATATATTTGGTTTGAGAAATAAATATTCCTTCTTAAGTTGGGAAATATTCAATCCAACAAAGAATGACAACTCTCCCATCATAGACATCTCAAACTCTTTTCGCATTTCTTTTGCAAACCTTTGACTTAAATTGTCAATATCTCTTCCAAAAAGTATGCCATCTACATAAACCACAATAATAATCATATTTTCGTTTTGAAACTTGATGTAGAGATTAATGTATGCAGGTCCTCTTTTAAAACCTTGGTTTTGTAGGTATTTGTCAAGTCTTGAATACCAGGATACAAGAGTCTGCTTTAGACCATAGAATGTGTTGTTCTATCTATATACATAGTATTTATCTTCTATCAATTCAAATCCATTAGGATTCTCAATGTACACTTCTTCTTCTAGGTTTCCATTTAGGAATGTTGACTTGACATGCATTTAGTAAACTTTGATATTCTTGTAACATTCGAATGCCAAAAAAAATCTAATGGATTCTATTCTAGCCATAGGAGAAAAGGTTTCTTCAAATTCAATGCCTTCAACTTGAGTATATCCCTTACAGACCAATATTTCCTTGTTTGTGAAAAATTTTCCCTCTTAATTTAACTTATTTATGAAGACCCGCTTTGTTCCAATCACATTTTTTTCTTTAGGTCTTGGGACAAGTTTCCAAGTTTGGTTCTTCTCAATTTCATCCAATTCTTCATTTATAGAAGCAATCTAAGTCCCATCTTTACTTGCTTCTGCAAATTTTTTAGGTTCAAAAACTAGTATGTGTTCTTGCACTTTTGTCACCAGGAATTAAGTATTCTGAATGGTTCTTTTGAAAAAACCTTGATGGGGCTTATGTTTATTTTCATTCTATTTCCATTTATTATTATTATTCTTTATTGCATTATATTCCTTATGTTGGTTGTTTATGGCTTGCTTCATCTATTATGGAACTTATGATTTCAACAATTTCGTGTAGTCTTTTGTTATCAAATCTATGGGATTTGCGACTAGATGAGTAACCAAGAAATATTCAAAAGGACCTTGAATCAAAATTACCTAGATCCCCATCATTTCTTTTGATATATCACTTGTTTCCAATTATTCTGAAATGTTGAACATATGTTGGTCTTCATTTCCATAATTCATATGGTTTCATGTCACTATTAACTTTGATTTTCCCTTGGTTAAAATGTAATCTGCAGTATAAACTACTTCTCTCAAAAATATGTTTGATAACCTTGGTTCATTCAACATTTTCCTGGCAATATTTTGCACATGTCTATTTTTCCTTTCAACTACTCCATTTTGCTAAGGATTTCTTGTAGTTAAATATTGTCTTTTTATTCCATGGGTTTCAAAAAATTGTTCAAATTCATTAGATGAAAAATCAACTCCTTTATTTAACCTTAAACATTTGATTTTCATGTTAGTCTCTTCAACCAAATCCTTAAAATCTTTAAAATTCTCAAAGGCCTCGGATTTATTTCTAGGAAAATATAGTCAAGCCATTCTTGTATAATCATCAAAAGTAACATAAAATAATTCTCTCCTTGCGGGATTTGTGTTTTGGTTGGTACACAAAGATATGTATGCACAAGTTCCAATGGCTAAGAGGTATTATGAAGAACTTGATATTCTTCCTACATTGCTTATTAGAGTTATTGTGAAGAACCCTGAATCCAATGACTCTCTATATAATGTGAATTGTATAATGCAGGTGAGCATTTCTCTGCTGTCAATTATCGACTATAGCTATGGGATTTATCTGCTCATTAAAGTTGTATTCTTTGTGGTGGATGAAATTTTGTTTTGTGAGTACTGTTCTTTCCATTGTATCCCAATTGTTTGATTTGACCAGTCACATGGTGGTTTGTGCATGAAACCTCGAGTAGAATTTTGTTACACCTAAGAACTATATCCCTGCCTAATTCCCTAAATTTTATATGCCAAAGCATATTTTGGAGGAGTTTTTCCTTGCTAGATGCCCAATCCTAGAAGCTCTGACGCACCTTGTCTCTTGACATAGAGCGTCAACTAAGGCTGACTCCTTTTGCCTATTGAAAGGAAGCGTTGGTGACACTTGTTGCACTTGGAAAAAAATCGTTGGCCACCCCTGACACCTATTGCTAGTAGACAAAAAATGTCAGCACTTCCAAAAAGGTAAAAAAGAGAACTTTCATGAACCTTCTATAAGAAATTCCTCATGGAGGATTATCCCAACTAACTAGAGTAGGTGGAACTCGAACCCCTAACCTATAGGGATTATCCCTCACCTTCATACCAAAGAATACCAACCCATTTGATCTCCCTTTGGCCTATATATTCTATCTCACCCTCATGGATTACGGGAGGAAGAAGATCAAGAAATCAAAGTTTATGCTGTTGGAATCATTCTAGGTGTGAGAGGCAAAGAGTGTGGTCTTGTGAGTGAGAGGTTGTAGAGTTTGTGAGTGTGGATCAAAATCTTGTGAGAACAAGGCTTCAACATCAAGGATTTGGTTGTAGTTTTCTTCTCCATTTCTATTAATACAAATATGCTTTCCCTTCCCATAAATAATTTGTGATTGATGTGATTTATTTATTTATTTTCTTCTTGATCATTAGCATAGGCTATTAAATTATATTATTGCTTTCAATTTTGTATCTTGTCCTTTACATTATTTTGCATGTACAGTTGATCGTAAGAGAATCAAGAAGGAAAGGATCACCTCCATTAAGAGGTAAGAAAGCTTCACATTCAAGTGATTTGACAATCTAGGGAAATATTACATTACTGTGTGTGTTTTATTCTAGATCTTATCGATGTAGACTAGGGAAACAATCTTTGTCCGCATTGATTGAGAATTTCCTGTAACAAAATTGATCAAAGTATACTTGACACCTTTTCTTTTAGTTTTTAACAAGAATGATTATGGTATCAAAGGAACTTGGAACCTTTTTCATGTTTGAATCCAGAGCTTGAAAAATCAATAAACTAAGCTCAAACCACTTTTCATGTTTTAACCAGAGCACGAAAAAATGAAAAAAAAAGTAAGCTCAACACCATCTTACAGTTTTTAACGAGATCGAAGATCAGTTGAAAGAATGCTCAAGGTATATGCTTCATTTTTTAATGAGCTTGCAATAGAGAATGAAGTGAAAATTCTTAAAGATAGAGGTGGTTTTA
Source organism: Pseudotsuga menziesii (assembly GCA_001517045.1). Lineage (NCBI taxonomy): Eukaryota > Viridiplantae > Streptophyta > Pinopsida > Pinales > Pinaceae > Pseudotsuga > Pseudotsuga menziesii. Next base: position 576,165 of record LPNX010729543.1, on the reverse strand, counting down.
TTACGTAGTTATGGCTATGCCTTCTGGTACTACCAACAAAAGACCCCTTCTCAAGGGGAACCTTTTGTTATTACTTAATTTGGAAATGTTGTTCCTTCTTTCATGGCTACATTGAGAATTGCCGGATTGACTATAGTATTACATGTATCATTATTCTCCAGTCTAGTTATCCCAAGTGCATCGATTGTTTCAAATCCCAACTCTCCATCAGAAGAGCATGAACATAATTTTGATCTTTCACCTTCATCGCCAAATGTGTCTTCTTCCCTTTCTCCTTCTTCGCTTGTCGAAAGTTATGATGCTAGTAATTAGGTGGAGAAGGAGAAGAATAAAATGAATATTTAGAAAAAGAAAGACAAACAAAAAAAAATCTCAACCAACTACTCCTCACAGTGTTGAGAGTGTTGATCTTCCCACAAAAACACCTCGTAAGCCTAAATTCCTTTGCATACTTTTCCAGGGTGGCCATCTTCTTAAGGATTGTCATGGTATGTCCCAAGTTTTATAAATGTGGTCTAAGGACTCCCAACAACCCATATCATCAAACTCTAGTCATCATACTGATGATACTCCCTCAACTAGTGACTCTATGGTTAAGAGTCAAAAAGGAAAAGTAAAAAAGCCTTGCTTGTTATATAAGGAAATGCACATTACTTACCTTTTTCCTCACATGGATGAAGCTTCAAATTTACTACAATATATTACCGTTCCTCGGCAACAACTTCCAACAGGTTACCGTAAGTTTCCTCTTGAAATCCCATTGGTTGATGAAGTAGTTGATCCTGTTCCATCCTCGGGCAATCCCACTCTTTATTTAGAGAGTGAACACCAAATAATTTGTCCCACTCTTCCTTTGAAGAGTGAATTTAAAGTGGTCGAGTCGATGTCAACTCCACCCGACCCCACTCTTTCATCAAAGAGTATTGAGATTGAAGTATTCACTTTGACACAATCTTCGTCTCATCTTCTAGTTGAGAGTAAAATGAAACCCGCTGAATTTTTCGTAGTCAGTTTGAATTATTCCAAACAAGAGGAAATCATGTGTTTTTCAACAGAGCCATCTCTAAGTACTAAGTTTATTTCCTTTGATTGGAGTAATCTAACAACATCTCATCTTCATTCAAGTTTTCCTTTCTAGATATCTGTGTGAGTTACTACTAAGAGCATACTCTGCACTATTATTGATGAATGGGATTTTGTTAGTATTCTATCCTCAATTTCTTGGAAAGCTATAGGTTCTCCTTAGCTTGTGCTAGCTATCGATCAAATACTAGCTTTCAATAAAATACATGTTGCATCTTTAGGTATCCTTCCTCATTTGCCTATTACCGTAGGAGGGAAAACTTATTGTATTGATGTTATGGTAGTCCAAGGTCCCTTAGATTTTAATCTTCTCCTTGGATGAGATTATGTTTACACCATGAAATATGTAGTGTCCACACTCTTTCAAGTGGTTCATTTTCCCCATGATGGGAATATTATGACAATTGATCATCTTTCCTTTATTAAACCTGGTCATCATATAATGCCTAGTCATCAGACTTCCTTGAATGTCCCTCATGTTCTTGTGGTTCCTTCCCCTTCATTGGCCATGTCTGTCGACTCTGGACATCATTCCAGAGTTAAGTCATTTGAAAATTGATAGATTCTTCCCATCATGGGAAGCTTAGGGGGCATGTCTTCAGTCTTTGGACATCATACTAGATTTAATCTGCTTGCTTCTTATGTAAGGGGGGAAACCTGCCAACCTGTGGACATCATGTTGAGTAAGAACTTCTTGCAAGAAGAGTTCCCATTCTATGTCAATCTCGTTAAAAAATGAAATAGATGTCTTTGAGCATAGTTTTATTCCTTTTCAAGCTCTTCAAAAAATGAAATGTGATACCTCAAGCATAGTTATTTTATGTTTCAAGCTTCTGTAAAAATGAAACAGGTACCCATAAGTAGGGTTATTGTCTATTTCAAGCTTGTGTAAAAATTAAATAGGTCCCCACAAGCATAGTTATCTTTTGTTTGAAGCTTGTGTAAAAATGAAACAGGTTGTTATGAGTAGAGTTCCCTTTTTGTGTCAAGATCATTAAAAAATGAAATGGATTCTTCCATTGTGTCAAGTCTTTTATCATACTCAATAATTTAACTTTCATTTCATCTACATGTGCCACTTTATCCTCTTTCTTTCTCTATATTTGCTGAACCTTTTCCTAAGAGTAACCAAGGTTGGATGAAAAGAAGAGTAGGAAGACACAATGAAGCTTGGGGGTCATGTCTCCAACTTTTTATATTTTGTTGGAGTTAATCCACTTGATAGTTATGCTCGACGAAAGTACCAACCACTACACATCATGTTGGGAGAACACTTGTCAATGGGACTTATTTTGAGCATACTTTCTTTTAGTTTCGAGCTCACTAAACCATGAAACACCATACTGAGCATAGTTCATTCTTTGTTGCAAGCTCATTAAAAAATGAAGCAAATACCTTGATCATTCTTTCAACTGATCTTCGATCTCATTAAAAAATGTAATATGGTGTTGAACTTAATTTTTCTTTCCATTTGGTGAGCTCTAGTTAAAACATGAAAAGTGGTTTGAGATTAGTTTATTGCTTTCTCGTGCTTTGGATTCAAACATGAAAAAGGTTCTGAGTGCCTTTGATACCATAGGCGTGCTCGTTAAAACTAAGAGAAAAAGGTGTCGAGTATAATTTTATCACTCTTTTGGACTCGTAAAACCTATATGAAAAAGGAACCCCGTGGAGTTGTCTTTAAGGTCTGACTCTCTAAATAAGAAAAGATCGTCAAACGAACTTGTTTCTTTCATGCTTGTAAAAGTGTTTGAAAGGTCATCTATTCGGTGATAGTTTACCCCCTTTTCATACCGTTTAGACTCATTTATGAAAAAGGTATTGTTTTCACTCGAGTTTTCACTTAGACTACAGAATTTCAAAGCCTAGACATTCAAAACAAAATATGAAAATAGTTGATTTTTAATAAAATATGAAGGAACTATTCAGAATTAGGGCAGTGAAATATAAAAGAAGTGGGCAATGACAGATGATGATTAAATAAATAAATAAAATTAAAGATTGGGTGTACATGAACAAATCATAAGCATAAACTAGTTTAAAGAACTAATACTTGAGAAATATATCTTCCAAATATCATATTAAAGTATCATAGACGAAAAAAAATTCCAACTAACACAAACTCAAAAGCATCTTAGGATAAATACTTTATTAGAAAATGAAGTGATGAGGAAGATAGTCACACAGATCAACAAATTTTACTAAGATAATGAATCAAAGTGGCTTATATAATATATATGGCATCCAAAAATACAGTCTCCAATGTACTTACAGAGAATCAGATAAATACTTTATTAGAAAATGAAGTGATGAGGAAGATAATCACACAGATCAACAAATTTTACTAAGATAATGAATCAAAGTGGCTTATATAATATATATGGCATCCAAAAATACAGTCTCCAATGTACTTACAGAGAATTAGTCATATGTCCTCATGAACAAACTTAATATCATCCAGCCATGTTCTAGAAAAAAATACCCCCTTACTAATACTATCATTCTCCTTTTTATAGTTACATAGGAGTTTCAAAAACAGTTAATAGGTCCACTTTTTAAGGATCGAATTTGCTTAAAGATTTACAAAATAAACTACTTTCTAGAAATAACAAAAACTGACTCCTCCAATATGTGACTACTTGAAAATATCTTGATGACTCATCTCAAAATTTGATTGACAGTTGCATGACTATCCATTGATTTAAATATGACGAGTTTCTCCAGCGAATATTGTAATCCCATCTAAAGCCTAGGATCTTTTTCGAAGTCGAGCATGTTCTGCTTTCATCACCTAGACTTTGTCTTGTAATTCCGTGTTATACTTTACTAATTCTTCATTTTGCTTCTGCACAGTTTTCTTTCTTTTTAGCGCTTCTTTTGCAACTTCTATTAATTCCTAATAGTGACCATTGACTTCTTTTAAATCTTCCCTCAACCTTCTATTAGCTCGCATTAGTTTATCATTAGAATCATTGAGGTATTCATTATAAGGCTTATAATGTTGTAGTGACTTCTTAAGGACTTTAATATCTGACATTGTTTCCATTGGCATCTGATGTACATGGTTTTATTAATCATTTAAACTTGGAGAAACTTCAACCCGTTCTTCAATAATAACATATTCCCTAGTTTCAAATAATTCTTCTATATTCTTTGTATTTTCCTCTTCTACTTGAGTTTCAAGATTGATGGATTTTGAGCTTGAACCAATGTCAAAATTCTGAACCCTTTTTTCCTCATTGCTTCATAATTTTCCTCAAACATTTCTGCAATGTTTTATATATTCTTTTATATGTCTTCAAAATCTTGTTCTAAGCTTTGTTCCATTTTTTTTATGGTAGGGTCCTCCTCACTTGAAGAATCTTCAATTGTAGTTATTACATCCCTTTCAAATTTAGGATCAAGATTTTAGAAAACAGGACCGCAGAGAAATAACATATATACAGTTAAATCAATAAACAAGATGCAAGACACATTAAAACATTACAGATCGACACAGATATAACGTGGTTCACCCAAATGATGGGCTACACCCACAAAGAAATTTCCAGTCCTTTTATTACAGTACAGAAAGATGAAGGGATATAACCTGCAGCAATACCGCTGCACTTTCTCTTCATACTCTCACAATATCTCTTCCAATACCATACAATACAACACACAGTCATTTTACAATGCTTTCTTTTATAGGGGAAATACAATGGAAAAATTATAGGGTTAACCCAATACCATGGGTCCTCAAAACTGTTGGCCAACACATAGTCCGCGGGGGAACTAAGTCCCCCCATACCCCCTAGCTGGGACGAGTGTACAGTAAACCTGGGGTACAAACACGACTGCTCGATAATATCTCTGGATATCAGGCTCCATATCCAACATAAGAACCCTTCTCATGTTCATTCTCAACCTATTACTAGGTCTGTTTTTGGGAATCCTTTTATAAATTTGGGGTTCTAAGTGTTGGGATTATTATTAATCCTCCTTTTGTCTCCTTTGACCACATAACGTCTATTTGATTAATTTCCCTAGCTTAGGAGGTCTCATCACTTCACTCGTGCACGGGGGACATAACTAGTGGATATATGCAACTTACTGCACCTGTCTGCATGCATTTTGGAGCTCTATGGATCAATCCCTATTTTATTGGAACCCACTAAGCATTCCACCGATAGTGTCTAGCAGTTGACTCCAGTAGGTCATCATTTATCCTTAGCTAAACTTTGATCCCCACTAGTTAGATCACTTCCAGTGTCTCTAGTGCCAATTTGCATGATTCAAGGGAATATAGGCACCTTTGTTCACTTACCCCCTTCAATTAACTGATTGTAACTGGTTATTAACTATTTTAGTGATCTGCGGTTGCAATAATTATCTATAATGGTAACTAACCCACTCTTAATTAGCTCTAGAGTCTATCTAGGTTGGCAGATTCAACTACCCATGTAGGTATTTGAATTATTCATTGACAGTGTATTATATATTCACCCATAATCTGAATAATCAGTAATGGAATATTTCTCATATTGTTCTTCAATTATTCTTCTCTTATTTGTTTTTTGTAATCTATGTGAATACCATTTTTGTCCCAAGATCTGCCTGTCAGAATCTAATATGGTATCATAGCATGGTCAGGTTATAGCAAGAAATTTGTTTCTAGTTTTGTGAAACTAAAATTTCAACAACAAAATTTGAAAATATCAGGCAACTTTGAAGAGGTACCATGACCTTTACAGATCATCTTATCGGTCCTACCATATCTTGTTTAAAAGGTCTTTTTGTGATCTGAAATGAGTTTTTCTTTGAATTCAATTTGAGCCTATGGTTTGAGAGATATGTTCAGTTGAATATCGAAGGTTTGCAACATCTCACGTCCATCCATACATTCTATTTCTGCTTGATATTTCTCACTCCACATGATGAGATAGGTCCATTTCCTTATATGATTTGAAATATCTCTTCAATATCTCAAATGGGTCTTCGATGAAATTTTATTCTACTGACTGTAGAATAATTTGTATTGAATTTTCAACATGACATCATTCACGTTTTTTATTTTTTATTTAAGCTTACATACATGATTTGATTTACATGTACAACTTCTTGGATTCAAATTTGTTCCTGAATTTGAAGAAGAAAATTGCATAAACCTCTATTGTACAAATTCAATATGGATTTGACATCAGTTCCTCCTTTATCATCATTCAACTATCCTGAATGGAAATTGAAAATGATTGCATATCTTAAGATCCACGAGCTCTTTGATGTGTCTATTCGATTTGTGGCAATGCCAGAATCCGATGGTGAGAAATCTATCTGGTTCAATAGCTGTGACATAGCATATGGAGCCATGTGTCTATCCATTCCTCCTAGGATGCGCTATCTCATTGATGATGTTGAATTCCCAAGTGAAATTTGGTCCATATTAGACAAAACATTTGGCCAGAAGACTGAAGAGATTAGTGCAAAGCATTGGGAGAGCGCATCTAACATCTCCTTTCAAGTTCTTCCAGCCACCATTATTTCTCAAGAAGATAAATTTATGCAAGATGAAGAAATGGTAGAGTCTTCAACTAATTCAATTTGAAACTAGACTCATTCTGCTGCTGCTCTCAAATTTTTTGAGAAATTTGATGTCTCATAATTTCATGCAGCTACTCCAGAAGAGGAGATTCGAACCTCCACTGTTGAAGAACTCTCCTTCCATCCCACTAAGTCTTCAATTGATTCAATTCGAAACCAGAATCATTCTGCTGCTGCTCTCAATTTTTTTGAGAAATTTGATGTCTAATGTTTTCATGCAGCTACTCTAGAAGAGGAGATTCGAACCTCCAATGTTGAAGAACTCTCCACTGATTCTCTCACCTTAATTGGTTTGAATTCATAGATTCAAGACTTCTGAGTTATGCTTGTAACTGATCTCATCAATTTTTGTGAGAAAAAACAAGCACCTCAAGGCTGTTTCAAAATTGTTGTTGGGGATTCGATGTCAATATATTCTTATGAATTGTTGATATTACATTTTGTGATTTCATGGATATTTTTAGAATCTACATCATATTTTAAAGATCAAGCATTCACTCTCCATGGTCCTAGGTCTTTTGTCTCTTCATGCTCAATCACATACTTATCTCCTTACAGTGCTAGAAATGATGGAGAACTTGCATTCGCTTGGATACATGCTCCTCTCATCTGGAGCTGAATCTACTTCACATGGTTCTAAGTATCAAGCACATCAAGACTCATTTGAACTTGATTTCAAGATTAATTTGAATGAGCACTCTATGTTGCTCTTTTTTTTTTCTAGATTATCTCAATTGCTTTACATGGTCCCATAAAATCTTATGCAGATGTATATGTTCCTGATCAATTTGAGTATATTCCTCTTCTTCCCAAGAAGAATATCCCTCCATACATTTAATCAAGTTCACACCTACTTGGATTTGGACTAGTTTACTTTTGGTGTATCTTAGTCCATTTTTTAGGAAATGATTTTTCCCATGTAGTTTTGCCATTTTTCCTCATTTTACATGGATAAATATTTTTTACATTTAGAATGTAATGGGTGACCTTTGGTCTTAGTTACCAGGTCCCAGGTACTCCAAAGTTAGGATTAAAGGGGGGTTTTGGGGTTATTATTAATCCTCCCTTTGTCTCCTTTAACCACATAAAGTCTATTTGATTAATTTCCCTAGCTTAGGAGGTATCATCACTTCACCAGTGCATGGGGGAGCAGTGTCCAACAGTTGAATCTAGTATGTCATCGGTTATCCTTAGTTAAGCTCTAATCCTCGTCAGTTAGATCAATTCCAGTGTCTCTAGCCCAATTTGCATGACTCAAGGGAATATAGCTCCTTTTTCCACCTACCCCCTTCATTTAACTAATTGTAACTGATTGTAACTGGTTATTAACTATTTTAGTGATCTACAGTTGCACTAGTTAGCTATAATGGTGATTTTCCCACTCTAGTTAGCTCTAGAGTCTGTCTAGGTTGGTATATTTAACTACCTATGTAGGTATTTGAATTATTCATTGGTGTTGTATTATATATTCACCCATAATGTGAATAATCATTAATGGAATATTTCTCATATTGTTCTTCTCTTATTTCTATTGTGCAATCTATGTGAAGACCATTTTTGTCCCAAGATCTTCCTATCAGAATCTAATACTGAGGAAGAATTAATAGGAGCTTCAATGTTAGAAGAAGGATCTCCAATCATACCTTTTTCCATTATCTTTTCCTTTGTGACATTTGGGGTATCTAGAGCAGATGTAGCGTCTTCATTTTGTAACACGGGGAGGTTTTCTTCCCATGGATGTTATTTAATTGGTTTTAGGGTTGGTTCATATTTTGAATCAATTTTTCTTTTGTTGAGCTTGCTTCTTCATCTACCTTTCTCTCTGCATTCTGGAATCACTTGGTTCTCCCTAACTTAGACGTATGCTATGAGGGATTTTCTGTTTGCTAACAGAAGTCTCTATTTCCTATTTAATAATTTGATCCTTTTTTATCATTTTGATATTTAGTTTTTTCTAGTTCAAAGCATGACCTAAAAAGAAAATGTTTCCAAGAACAGTTTTTCTTTCTGAGTACTGTTGACACCAGCAATTTGACCAATCCATGATGGAATATTGATTGGATTATGTGATCAACATGGATCTTGAATTTGGTAGCCATCTTAATAAGGCTCTTTAAAAGGTAATAGGGTAAATTCTGTTTGGACTATCCATTCATATGCAAGGGGGATCTGAAATGATACATGTATACTGTAACAAATCGACCCTCACAGGTAACATATCATTGTATTATTCCCAGAACATATCACCATTCTTGTTTTACATTGTTCAGATGTACACCCTTGCTCCATTATAAAGATTCGAACCCAGGAAGTAGATACAGACTTGAATCAACTTCGAATGAATGCTTTTTGAACCAACGATCCCCTTCAATAGGAAGTCTTGTTGCCTCTGTGATCAATCCCTCAGTCAACTCAAACTTCAAAGTTTGGAATTGAATAATGAATCCGAGTAATTGTGTGCAAACAACCAAGTGACTTCAATATTGTAACCATTGATTCTTTCAAAGAAAGAATACCATATTGCATTCTTGAAGAGCTCTACACATTTAGGAAATTATTGAACCCATTTGGTGTTGACCGACTCGAACCTGCAAAGGTTACCACTTTTCTTCATACTATGATTTGTTAGATGTCTATTGAACCACAAACCTCTGGAAGGAGCTTGAAGGGAATCAAGAACATATGTCCCAATTTCTCAAAGCCAACAAGATCATGAAACTAGGGCAAGATAAAAAATAACCCATGATATATTAACTTCAATCATTTCAACATAATCATGGACTTAACAAGTGTACATTCACTTCTGATTCAAATATCATGATGCATTTTTTATTGAAAGATGTGTATGATTTCGAGACAAGACTCAGGCCATGAAATTTAATGATTCAGTGTTCTGGCAGTGACGACCTATATAACCCCCATTGATTACACTGTCAGAATGTGTCAAATCATAAAAGCTTGAAAGACATTAACAATCCTTCATAAAATGAGTTAGGGATGATATGAAATCACATATTTGAAAACTTCAAGGAAGAGTTTTAATAGTTTTGAGCCATATTTTGATTCATTATCTAGAAAAATGCACTATGTAATAAGAAATGTAAATAAAGCAGAAAACATATCTAAATATCATGTTTAAAATTCTAAGGAAAAATAAAAAGAAATTACAGAAAAACAACATAAAAGATGGAAAAACTAAGGGTACAACTTCAGTACTAACATCTGGCGTCGTTTCCTATAGCCACCACCCACCTGTTGGAGACATTTACCATCATACACACTCTTTTTGGTCAAATTGGCCTACTTAAACCACTTTCCTAAGTATAATTGACATTAATTGACATCAGTGGAGCATTAATTACCATCATCCAGTCACACCCACGCCTATCTACAGTCAAGGAGGCTAACTTAGCCTTCTCCTACAGTCAAGGAGGCTAACTGGAGCACTCCGGGGGTGATCTGAGTGATATTAATGCACCTAATTGCTAACTGGTGGTTACAATCAGTTCAACTAATTAGTTAAGGCGCCTCCTCTCATTAAATATATTATTTAATGATTATTTATTATTATTTAATGATTTGGAGTCAACAGGGCGCCTCCACCAACTTCTGATGGTCAGTTCAGCTTTAGTTAACCTCATCAGGGTTCACTAAAGTCATGGAGCACTAGCACTTGATGGTTGGCTTGCTATGACATGTGTTTGATCTCCTTCAGTTGAGATTCAGTCATTTATTGCACTCCGACTTCAGTTAGGGTTTGGTGAGTCAATTAGGGTTTTGGTCAAGTGGTTAACTGAGTGTGAACCAATGGTTGAGAGTCAGTTAAGCTCGACTCACTCATTGAATTCGAATTGTATCCTTAGGTATTCGAATTCCTCATTGATTCAAGCTATTGCTTGACATTGGTATTGTAACTATTCATTGTTTATTGAATATACAGAGAGGAAACCATTCTGGTTCTGATTAACACCAATTCATGAGTATTTGTTGATTATTCTTTCATGAGATTGATTCTTAGTTCCTAGATCATGTGCAAGAATTAATATGGTATCAAATCATATGGCGGATCAAAGATCTATCTCTCAAAAACAAGATTTTTGACAAATTTCTCCATGAAAAGTGAACAATAGCTCAAAAATCCAGCACTGCACCAGAAGCCAAGGCTTACCACTCAATATCCCAAGTAAAGAACTTGTTGATCAAGCTTGCTTGATTGACTATGCTGGGTGTGATGAAAGCCTAAAATGTGCAAGCTTTCCGACCTTACGGTGCCCTTTTTGTTTTGATTTGCAGGTTTTAACAGGTACAACTTCCAATGGACTCATCAATCCCTCTTCTCACCCCATTCACAAGCTATTCGGAATGGAAGTTGAAGATGATTGCATCTCTGAAGAGATGAGGTCTCTATGAGGTGTCTATTAGACTTGGAAAAGAGTCTTATGAGAATGAGAATGACTGGCTAAAATATGGTGACAGATCTTTTGGAGCAATAGGTCTGGCCCTTTCTCCTAGCTTGTACTACCTTATTTGTTCTGCTGAATACCCAAAGGACGTCTGGACAAAATTGGACAGAACCTTTGGAAAGCACAATGAGGATCATAATAGTACTTTGGATATCACATACAGCACCACAAGAGTTCTTTACTCAAAAGTATCAGCCTCTACTCTCTCTAATGAAGTTGTTCAAGATGAAAATGAAGCATAATCTTCTACACATTCAATTCGAATTGAAGAAAGTCTCCATGTAGTGACTCCTTCTCCTAATGCTCCGGAAGTCCATGAGATCTCTGATATCTCATCTCCTCATATTTATGAAATGGAAGAAGACATTCAAATATCTGATATTGAAGAAAAATACTGCTGCACTTCCATGCAAACATTCACCGGTGATTTTCCTTTGAATTCTGTGCAAAATTTACCAGTGATTGCTTTTGAAAGTGAAGAGAAATTTGATTTTTCTCCCTCTAATGTTGCTGCTGGTGTGCAAATATGTAAAAAATTGGATATTTTGGAAGAAATATCAGATTATAAGAGTGACACACTCACTCCCCATGATCTAGATCTTCTAGCAAAATCTTGTAGGATTGCATGCACCAAAATTCAGAATTTTGAAGAAAAAGACAACTGTGCATCCACCGTCTCGGTTGACCATAATTTTGGATATGATATGAACCTTATTGTATCTGATATGATCTTATTTGGATCTGATCTGATATTTCTTGGTTCAAAATTTCAGGTTCATAAACCTTCAGTACTGCTTGTAGCTGTTCTCATCAACAGTGTGAAGAAACAAGTACCTCTAGTCTCCTACAAAACTGCTGCTGGGGATTTGATTTGATTTCACAGTTTTGGATCTGTTTTGAACTTATTTAGATATGATTTACATTCTTATCTGATATTATTTTTTTCATATTTTAAAATCCAAGAGCTTTCAGTCATGCTTGTAGCTGCTCTCACCAATTCCGGTGTGAAAAATCAAGTATCGCAGTTCTTCTTCAATTTTGCTACTGGGGATTTGGTGTTAGTTTCCTCTTATGAGGTTGCTGATATTTTATTTTGTGATTCATTATCTATTTCAGAAGCTATATCAGATTATGGAGATCAAGCATTCACTCTCCAGAGTCCCAGGGATTCTCTACCTTTGGTCACATGCTCATCTCCTCACAGAACAAGTAAAGAGGAAGACATTTTGCACCTGCTTGGACACTTGCTCCTAAGATTTGGGGCTGATTTTATCACTCATGGTTTTCTGTTCAAGGCTGCAACATATCATTTTCTTGAGTGTTCCACACATGGTTCGAATCCTCAAGAACCTTTGCTCTCTCTTCAGATGATTTCAGCTACTCTACATGGGTCCAGTTTTCATCGTGCAGTTGTTTATATTTCTGTTTCAGTTGAGTGCATTGTTCTTCTTCCAAAGTGGAATATTTCTCTAGACATATTCATTTAGTTTGGATTCAGAGGTTCACATGCACAGTCTCAGGATACTACTACATAGAAGAACCGATTCTTGATTTACTGCTTAGTTTGAGGGGGGGTATTTTTCCCATGAGGTTTTCCCCGTTTCCTTGGTTATATTAAGCAGTTACTTTATTGTATAGGGTGACCTATGGCCTTTGTTTTCGGGGCCCTAGAATTTTTATGCATCTATGCTTTCTAACTCTTCCTGAGTATAGCTTAAGGGGGGGTGTTGGAGACATTTACCATCATACACACTCTTTTTGGTCAAATTGGCCTAGTTAAACCACTATCCTAAGTATAATTTACATTAATTAACATCAGTGGAGCATTAATTACCATCATCCAGTCACACCCACGCCTACCTATAGTCAAGGAGGCTAACTTAGCCTTCTCCTACAGTCAAGGAGGCTAACTGGAGCACTCTGGGGGTGATCTGAGTGATATTAATGCACCTAATTGCTAACTGGTGGTTACAATCAGTTCAACCAGTCAGTTAAGGCACCTCCTCTCATTAAATATATTATTTAATGATTATTTATTATTATTTAATGATATGGAGTCAACAGGGCGCCTCCACCAACTTCTGATGGTCAGTTCAGCTTCAGTTAACCTCATCGAGGTTCACTAAAGTCATGGAGCACTAGCACTTGATGGTTGGCTTGCTATGACATGTGTTTGATCTCCTTCAGTTGAGATTCAGTCATTTATTGCACTCCGAATTCAGTTAGGGTTTGGTGAGTCCATTAGGGTTTTGGTCAAGTGGTTAACTGAGTGTGAACCAATGGTTGAGAGTACGTTATGCTAGACTCACTCATTGAATTTGAATTGTCTCCTTAGGTATTCAAATTCCTCATTGATTCAAGCTATTGCTTGACATTGGTATTGTAACTATTCATTGTTTATTGAATATACAGAGAGGAAACCATTCTGGTTCCGATTAACACCAATTCATGAGTATTTGTTGATTATTCTTTCATGAGATTGATTCTTAGTTCCTAGATCATGTGCAAGAATTAATACCACGGCCTCAAAACCACAACTTTAGTTTTACGTTCCAAATGCAAAGATTAGTTTAGAGTGCAGTGTTATCTAGTTTCATTGTGTTCTTCAAGAGATAACGAGTTGATGTTGAGGTGATGTGTTTATGATCTCGAGGGTGCTTTGAGTTGATGTTGAGCTAATGTTGTTCATGTTTCCTTGATTTGATGTTTAGATAATGTTGTTATGTTCGGCTTCAGTTTGGTTTCATTGATTTGAGGTAGTTACTAGGAAGCCTTTTTACAATTATGTCAAATTGTAAAATCAGTTGTAAAGAATTTGTGTTGAAAGACATTGAATAACTTCATAGTCTTTAATTTCTACAAACATGATTCCATAAACCCAATAGCAATAACATAAAATATTTGTATAAAGAAGGGCTCAGTAGTCAAAGGAAATTCTTCCCTAAGATAAGTAATGAAGAAATATTTAATGATAAGGTGTCAGCCAGATAGGATACCCATGGAAATAAGGCATCAACTTTCCTCCATACAATGGGTGATAAAAAAAATTTAGTTCCTGCAATATAGTCTTTATTCCTCATGAACAATAGCATTGAATCTTGAGAATGAGTATTTGGAGTTGATTTGGCTTGGATTTGAGGGTAACAATGTCTTTTAGATTTCAAGAAAAAATTTGTTGAGCAATATGTTGTGCTTTGAGGTCTTAATGATACCCATTGTGTTTCATGAACATACTTACTTTCCAGGGTCCTATTTTGGAGATAAAATTCACCTATTTCACTTCACCTGCAATGAAAAACAAGATACCAACTATAGACCAATGCAATATGAAATGAAACACTACTATCTAAACTGTAAGACATCCCAACATTGCCCACAAAAATTACACACAAATTGGTAAAATTTCATGTGAGAAAAAAATGTAAAGTAAAATGACTTGTCATTCTAGAGTTCATAGAGATACAATGCCCACCATGAATAAAAAAACTTCAAAATGTTGACAAACACATAAAAATGGTTATGGACAATGGCATCTGCTTTAAGCACTTATATTTGTTTTAGTAGGAGATTTGAAAATCCCTAATTTAATAAAATTGACGAGTTTTCATAGCACCATTTTTAATAAATCATGAGGTTTCAATAACTCCTGTAAAAATGCAATCTACTTTAAACAAAAGGAGGTTTCAAAACGCCCAATTTAATCAAACAATAGGCTTTCATTTACTACTGAAACAATAGGATTTGTTTAATGCAGTATATTTTTTATAAAAGGAGGTTTTGAAACCAATAGTTTCAAGAACTCGTGAACTCCTAAAACAAAGCATCGAAAGGCATTGAAAGAAAAACAAAGACGAGAAGGATGATAAGGGTGTGAGAATTCCGATCTTTCGGTTGTATAGAGATCAATGCCATTGTCTTCAAGTATTATGCTCAACTCCTTAAGATCTACGTTGGATCAAGTTTTCTTTTCAAATTTTATCTTCTTCACGCCCCGAGATTTGATACCATGTTGATTTTTGTGCAAATTTGTTGATATTCGATCTTTAATTATTTAAGTGCATATATATTGAATACTCGAAAGAATGGACCATTCAATCACTTAAAACACATTCAACCATAACACATGATATACCCTAGGGAAAACCCTCAAAACAATGAGGATGAAAAAACCCAACAAATATTCTCAATAGAATTATGATAGATTGCTAAGAATGTCTTTTACAATAGCAGATTGCTTTCAAAAGGTAAGAGATCACAAAATAACCTTGGTGTAAATATATAGCAATAGAGAATAGAGATCAATAGGATGAACTTTCCAATGAATTTAATACAATAAATAAGATGTCAAACCAGTTCCATGCAAGGAATAGTGAATCATTGCATGGGGAATTTTCCTCCCATACAAACTATAGTGAATTTCCTTCTTGGATACTTGTTATGCACCTCGGTTTCTTCATCTTGCATAATCAATGTGTCGTGCCTTTATAATTTGAAATTAAATAATGCTTGACTGACTTTGGAGTGAACTCGCCTCTTAATTGGATGTAAGATCACTTAGTTAGGATACTAACTCAAGTGTCGTATTTTAACGTAAGTCGTCTTTTAGTTTAACAAAAGTGTCGTCTTTTAGTTTAACTAAAGTGTCATCATGCAAAACACTTTAGTTAACTAATTCCTTTTGATTAATACTTTAACCGATTCTTTAACTGACGCATATATTGAAGCTTTAACTGAGGTATACATCAATATTTAACTGAAACTTTTAGCCAAAGATTTAATTAATTCAAGTTTACTTTAATAAGATAAAGTGTCTTCATGAGCAATTTTGAATTCTCTTGTTCTCTATGCATTTATCTTTATCTCTTATCTTTTACTGCACGGTCAATATGTGCTAACTTTAATTATCTAGCATATCGGATTATACTAAGAAGATTTATTGAATGTTGTGATCATATTATATTACTCCAGACCAAATGGTCATATGCAAAAGTAATTCACTCTAGAGGTGGCCAGTCTCTAAAGGTGACTTAATAGAAATCCGTGACCATGGTTAGTAACACATCACAGAACATTAAATGCTCCAACATGTAAAGCATTACCTCTATACTTGAGGTCCACCCCAAGGGTACTTACTATAACTGAAGTTCCACACAAGAACCTTGACTTGACACACAAGTCTGGAGCCTTGTCTAATAAGACTTTACAACATCATCACTTTGATAAATCAAAGTGTTCACCTCTATACGAAAGGAATAACCTTTATACAAAAGGCTTAGTCATTCTTGATTCCAACTCATAAAGCTACTCCAAGTACCTGAGTCCAACTTATGCTTCCCTACCTCAACACATGAGGCCTAATCCTGGATGCACAAGATTGTCTTGCAGAATGACTCATTATGTTGTACATTTAACGCTTTGATTTTTTAACAATGTAATTGCTTCTTATTATCATGCACCTTTCAATCCTCTACTATGGTCAATGATTATTACAATTGCAACATGGTAGCATTTCACTTTGCAATATGTTGTTTGGACTTCCACCATAAAAATATGTTAAACTCCTTTCTAAACATAGTCATGAAGTTTATATGTAATCTATATATAATTTACAAATTAGTATGATTGAGATGTATATATTTTGAAAAATGGTAAAAAAATTGGCAATCATACAATGGATTTTATTACTACTTTCCATAATTGATGTTATGTGAAATCCATTTAAATTTGTTTATCCCTTGACATGTTTTATTCATATGTTTTTGTAGTTTCGGAAGGGACAACATCACTGGAGTATATATGATGTTGCTCCAAAGACCATATTCCTATAAAGGACATGAAGCCTTTATAAGAACATTCCCTATTAGTGTTCCAAGAAGAGATTAAATATATTCAATACATTCTCATTGATGAGATGAGCTTAATAGGGACTAAATTATTTGTGAGATTGAGAGTCTCTTGCATGAGTGTTTGCTGGAACAAAACAATTACTTATTCGACAATCATTTAATATTTATTGTCGATGATTTGGGCCAACTCCTATCAGTGATGGAAAAACCTCTATATGTAGGAGAAACTCCGGGAAAGTGTTTCTGGACATGTGTTACCACTATAATCATTTTGGAAATAGTCTTTCATCAAAGGGCGTTAATTCCACCCAACTTCGTTTTCGATAGTTATTGAAAAACATCCACAATGCTACACTAACCTTGGAAGATTGGAGCCTCGTTTAGTCCAGGATTAATAGATTCTTTTTAACATATGAGCGTTCAAAATTTGACACAAGAATCCATCTGTTTGAAACGGACATTATTGCAAACAATCATAACAAATACATGTTCCAAGCATTGGCTATGCCTATTAGATAATTTGTCGTAGATTTCACCAATGGTTCATATGCACAACAAGATGATGACCATCAACTAGAAAAGGAAATATTCCTATGTGGGGCAACGAGTAATGTTATCTTACAATTAATGGTTCCAATCAAAACTAGTAAATGGTGAACTTGGAGTGGTCAATGGGGGGTTCACTAGAGATGCAATATCATATCACGTCCATTCATATTGGGGGTTTGAATACTCATAGAAACCTCAAAAATACATTGCCTTGTATTAAGGGGTCAAGGGGGTATTTTTAATTTGACATAGTAATATAAATATTGGGGGTTATTTTATTTGGGTGGGATGAGGAATAACCACTAAATTATGGGATGGATTAATACCTCCAAATCATGGGCTTAATTCATACCTCCAAATCATGGTATATATTCATACCTCCAAATCATGGGATGGATTCATATCAGTCCTAACTTATGCTAAGGAATAACCTCCAAATCATGGGTTGGATTTATACCTCCAAATCATTAAACTTATAAAGTATTCATTTTTTTAGAATAATTTTTTAGGTTGGGGTTTAGGTGGGTATTAATGTCACACCCCCAGTTTTGACCCTGTTTGCATGATGTATAAAATGTAATTAATCATGGTGAGGAGCTCAAGGCAAAAGTCCCACCATCGATTTGGTCATGTATGTTTCGGCAATAGGGGTAGTTGCCGATGGTATGTCGTGCTATCTGGCACATTATAATGTGGCATCATGTAAATACGCACATCAAATAAAACTAAAACCACAACCAGCTACGCCAGTGCAATGTTGAATGAAAAGGGCAAGGTTCCAAAGGATAAGGGTGTGGGGGATGTCAAACCTTGGTCTATGGGGGAAAAACCCATGTGTTGCCACCTTGTCTTGTTTGCCACCTTCCCTTGTCTCACCCAACCGTTTTGATGTCTTGATGGAGAATGGCTGCTGGTGGTTGGGGCAGTTATTGTCTTTGGGAGTGGGGTGGCAGGACTGTCAGTCCTTTTCCCACACGCCCACTCCACCCACGACCTTCCATACACTCCACTCCATCCCTGTCAGTTCACCTTCACGACCGCATCTGTTGAGGCTCACGGAGAGCAGTGGTCGGTTCACCCTCATGCCTGGAGAGTTGTTCGCTCTCGTGCAGGCAGTTGTCCTGGTCTTCAATTTCACGGTTATGATCTGTGGAAGTTCCCTCTGACGCAGGGAGTGCAGTCTTGCTCACGCACCTCCAATTCGCATCCTCTCTGTGGGATGTTCACCTTCACGCAGGAGGAGAATTCTTGCTCATTCTCGCACGCAGGGATTTCCTGGTTTTACCCACGTGGTTTTCCTCTGCGGACCTGCGGATGGTTCGGCTGTATCTTTTCCTCACAGGCTGATTCATGGGGTCTACATTGTTGTTGCTCACGCATGGATCGGGAGATTGTAATTTCTCCCCAGCGCGGTCTGTGTAAGCCTTTCTCCAGCGAATTCGACTGTGTAACCAGGGCTGTGGTTTTCCCCAAGTTGTTGGTAATGTATGCGGATATGTTTTTGGGATTGTTGTTTTCCCATGCTAGGAGTGGTAATTGCTGTTATGCTTGGGGGGGGGCTGTCTATTGTGGTCTGCATTGAGTTTCCCATGGCTATGGGGAGTGCTGTCATCATCCATTGTGGACTGTGGAGTGTTTCTATCAGCCATGGTGGGGTTGTGGTTGTTGGTGCACCCTGGTTTGGGTTGCTGTTGAATTGTTTTGGCCATGTTAGGGCCAAGAAAAACTCTGATTTGCCCTGTGGGCTTGAGCTGTGTCTGATTTTGGTTTGGGGTTGCCACCTTGTTGGTTATGCCTTCATCACAGAGCTGTGAATGAATTCCTTTGCTGCTGGTATGTAGTGGTTGTTCCTTGGACTGTGCTGGCTTGGCCGATCGGTTGATGGCCTGATAAACCCAGCTGTGTTGGCTTGACTGATTGTGTCTCTCGGCTATGTGTAAGCCTGCCTTGACCCCTATCCTTGGAGGAATCATGCCCAGCTCGGGGGTGGCAGTGTGCTGATAGATTGATGAGCACGCTGGCCTATGGTTGGGTGGAACGTTGTAGTGACGTAGCTGGTTGTGGGCGAGTTCTTCATTGAAAGATAAGTGCTGTGGTTACTTCATCTCTGCAATTATATTGATGTCAAATGAATTGTAATGAACATGTTGAATGCTGGAATTGTATGTGTGTTTGCTTCCGCTGTATGTTGATGTTTTATGCATCCCTGTATGCTGGATTATGCATTTGCTTGTATGATGGAATGCATCTTAGTATGCATTTGAATCTATGATTGAAGAATCTATGCATCTTGCTATATATGTTTAAGCAATTTAATATCAGCATTTAATCCTTGTTCATGATTCATGGGGCTGTTGCCTGTGTTTGGTGTGTTGGTTGCGTCCTCTTTTCCGGTTTAAGGGATGGGGACATGACAATTAAGATTCAATCAAACCTTGCTCTACGACAACCAAGAAAAGTGAGATCAATCTTTCTTGACTCACTAGAACCAAGAAAAGTTACATCAATATTTCTTAAATAATTATTTAATTCAACTTTTGATATTCTTGTTTAACATTTCACATTTCCAGTTAGGAATAGTTGTTAGATTGAGTTATATTTGGCACATTCATAATTGTAATTTCAATTTTTATATGCAAGGAATCATGTCTTAATATTGTATTGGAATTTACATGAACATAGGTGAAAATATAAATCCTTATTTACATACCCTATGTGTTATTGTTACCATGAAATGGTATCATATGAGTTTCACCATTTCTCTATCTTTATAATTATTGCATTATTGAAACTTAACAATGGAGATTTTTCTCTTTCCTGAGAAGGTAGAAAAAAGTATATATAACCCAATAAAATGTAACTAAATGTTGCTAATTCCCTTGATTGGAAGAATAAATATAGAGGAAGTGGAGGCAATTCATTACATCTTGTGAATGACATAATCCAAGTTATGCACATGATCATATGGTGTTATTGAAAAGTAAGAAGAATTTTTCTATGTTCATTTGAGTTGAAACAACAATGATGTTTGTTTTGATAGGATGGTAGGAATTTCCATCCACGAAAGGGTTTCAATTTTGCATTTTTATTGAGTTTAATTTATTAATATTATAGAAAACATGGGATCTCTATGGATATACTTGTATTTACATGATATAAAATTGCTGGATTGGTAGGTTGTGGTGTGAAACATCTGCAATTCTCATATTTCCTAAGAATTGTACTACTACTAGAGTATCAGTCTTTTACATTCTTTGTTACATTGAACTCTTGTATGGGTTGTATTCTACTCCCCATTACTATTTTGTTGGGTCTTCCAATATCCAACGCTACAAATTGATCAGGCGCCTCTGTAATCCCGGTGGAATCATTATTAGTATTATACTATTATTTTATTTAGCATCATATTTTTTTATACTAAGATGCGTTAGGGATCCTTTTTGTTACAACTTGACAATATGATATAAAGGGGATATTAAAATGGGTTGATAAAAATGGATACCTACAATATATGGTGAAACTAGGGGTTTTATTAATTGGAAAGGTATATTGGGAGGGGAGTTCAACAATACAATTTTAGGAGGCATTTTCCAATATTTACTGAAATTAGAGATATTCTTTAATATCATGTGAATGGTCATTCTATGCAACAAGTTCACTAAGTGACCCCCTTCCCCCCCCCCCGTGGAGTGGTCATGCAAATTGTATACACACTTCGATCTATCCCTCCTAAGTTTCCATCATATGTTGTCATGGTATTTGATATTTACATGTGACGAGTCTTAACCAAACCAAATACAAATTCCACCCATAAATTGAAGTAACAAGAAACAAAACCCCCTCAAGATGGCTTGGGAGTTGACTATCCATAAATCCCAAGGATTGACATTAACATGGTCAACAATTGACATTGGTAACATTGAAAGTCAAGGCTTGACCTTCACGACAATGTCACACATTGCAAGATTAAAAGTGTGAATGCACCATTGTTCTCCTTCGACAACTATGCAAATATGAAAGACACTTCATATGTCACACTTCGAAAAAAGGAATAGGTCGCCTTCATTCCCTAGCCCTTTCACACTAAAAATTGCAACCCTCAATCCTTGTTATCCCCCCTACCAAATGAAAATACTAATGTTGATTGTAAATATAATTAGAGTCGAACTTGATACCTACATAGTCCTTTATTATTTTACTCACATATGTATGCTTTCTCTTATGACAAATTAATTTACATTTCATCTTACTTGTCATCGATTACATGGGTTTTTATTTATTGCTTATTAGTACTTGCACTAGAGTTTTCTTTTAAATTTCATTGACTACTATGCCCTCCATAGATTTACTAGACTTGCTTTCAACACATAAACTTATCTTATCTACATACAAACAACTTTCTCTCATTTTGGCAACATATCAAAGTTCTTTTTCGACATTTCATTTCCTCGTTTTGGAGGTATGCTAGTTTATAATAACTCCCGAATTCATCTTATTCCTTGGGAAATGCCTTTATTTATACAATTCATGTGTCGGTTGTGATTCAAATTCCAACCAACCTATTCATATTCCTACATGACTATTCACATTCAAAATATATTTAAAATATTTACATATTGTATAATCCCGACGGATTATATTCCAACAATCCCCCCCTTAATCCGAAGGGGTGTTCGTAAGTCCGAGCATGTTTTTGAATCTTTCAAACTTTTCTCGTCCAAGCTCTTTGGTGAAGATGTCTGCAACTTGATCATTTGTGGAACAATGTTGAAGATGGACTGTCTTGGCCTCTACATGATGTCGAATCAAATGATACTTTGTGTTGATGTGTTTGGTTCGATCATGGAATCTGGGATTCTTAGCCAGCTTGATTGCATAAGTATTGTCGATCAATAATGGAGTGGAGTTCTCTTGTTTTTCTTGCAAATCTTCAAGTATCTTCCTGAGCCATACTATTTCTTTCGTTGCTTCAGCTGTAGCCACATATTCTGCTTCTGTTGTTGAATCTGCCAGAACTGACTGTTTGTGTGATCTCCATGAGACAGCTGCTGATCCAAGACTCATAGTGTATCCAGAAGTTGATACTCCTGTCTCCTTATCACCATCAAAATCTGAGTCTGAGTACCCAATAAGTTTGAAGTCATCCACCTTAGAGTACTTGTCCCCTTCAAGTATCTTAGAACTCTTTTTGCAGCTGACCAGTGTCCTTCACAAGGTTTATGCATGAACCTTGAAAGTATGCCAACAACATAAGAAATATCTAGTCTAGTTATTGTAAGGTAGATAAGTCTTCCTACAAGTAGTCGATACTTGGTCACATCTTCAAATTCTTTTCCTTCGCTTGATGTGAGCTTCATTTTCTGTTCCATTGGAGTAGAGATAGGGTTGCATTCTGTCATGCAAAATTTGTCTAGTAGTTCTCCAACATATTTTTTTTGAGATAGGAATATGTACTTAGGATGTTGAGTGACTTCAATTCCTAAGTAATAGTGGATATGTCACATATCTGTCATTTCAAAGATCTTTTTCAAATATTTCTTTATGGATGCTATATAGCTCTCATTGTTCCCTGCTATCAAAAGATCATCTACGTACACCACAAGATACACAACAGATCTTCCAACTTTCTTTATAAACAGTGTTGCATCATCAAGATCAAAATGTTTGAAATTTAACTTTAAAAGATGCTTGCTTAATTTTTCATACCATGCGCAAGGCGCTTGTTTTAGGACA
>LPNX010729543.1:467703-552356 GCA_001517045.1 Pseudotsuga menziesii | reverse complement strand
GTCCTGGTTGATCAGCTGGTGGTGCTTCATTTCCTTCAAGATTGAGTCTTCCAAGTCTCTCAATCACATCATCCAGTTGAATCTCTTGATTAGGTGAAGTAGCAGGAACTTCTTCATGCGGGGGAGTTGGTGCTTCATATGTAAATTCCAAAGGTTGATCCATAATAGGAATCCCCCCTTCAAGGTTTGGAATCTCATATTCATTTTCATAATATTTCTTTGGATGAGGATATTTTTTCAAATGATCAAGATATCTCTCAATGGACTGGTCATTTTTATTAGTCTCAAGAAAAATGACATCTCTGGAAACAACAAACTTCTTGTCCTGAGACAACTCCAAGTCTGGATGGACTCAACAACTTCCACACAATTTTATACAGTCGTGAGCTTCTTCACTCATGTTCAGAGTCAGTCTTCACATGTTCCAGTAGCAGTCTGCTAGTGGATGTGAGCAGTTTCAGGAAAATGGAAGGAAGTTGCAACAGTTTTCCAAGACGAGACTCAAAATCACAGCATTTATTTCTCCAACTCATCAAATACAAGGCAGTCATAGCTCATTAGAATCATGGCTTCTAAAAACGTAGCAATCAATTCGTAGAAGAGAAAAAACTCTTTAAGCAACAGTCACGGATCCAAAATAGCAATCACGAGTGCAACTAAAAGATGCTTGCATACGTTTCTAGATATACTTCACGTAAAAATATAGGGTTTATGAATTAACTGAAACACATACTCATTCGCTTTTACCTCCACGTAAATGTATGAGAGCGTGAGTCTCCACCAACGGTCTTTAGTCACCATGCTTCAAATAAATCACAGTTTAAGTCTTCATGCAAATGAAAAGGCCCAAGTATTCAACAACAAGGCGTCTTCAATCTCTGTCGGTCGCAGCTTTCAATTATCAATCGAAGTTGTAGCTCTCACGATATGCCCTTCTCATTAAGGTTGTATTTCACCCATGGAATCCAACTCACACAAATCAAACAGTATTATTACGGCTTCAAATGCGGAATGCACAGACTACTCACAGATATCACATAATATTTGATAGAGCACAATCACATAAACAATAATTAGAAGATGATTGTCACAGGAAGATTGCTAGAACTAACAAGCGTTATAGCAGGTACAACAAGCAAAGGAGGAGAGGAGTCTCACTTGCAAAACCCATCACACACAACACACTAGTTCGCGGGATTAGGGTTTCAACCCTTTATGCAGTCTCAATGTAGAGATCAGATGCTTCACGGAGTCTTCATGAGGTTAGGGTTTCTAGCAAACAGAGTCTTCAACTCTCACACACAAGTGACTAAGGAGGTCACTATTTAGGGTTTTCAATTGACAGTCACAAAGAACGCAGAGTTAGGGGAGATGGAAATCGCATCATTCAGGAACGTTAGAGCAGCCAGCGCATGCACTAGTGCATGCAATCTGCAGACTGAGGAAATCCCAGGGTGCAGATAGCAGCAGAATGCAGACTGTACATGCAGGAGTTATGAATCGCTCTGATACCACTGTTGGATAATAACTCCCGAATTCATCTTATTCCTTGGGAAATGCCTTTATTTATACAATTCATATGTCGGTTGTGATTCAACTTCCAACCAACCTATTCATATTCCTACATGACTATTCACATTCAGAATATATTTAAAATATTTACATATTGTATAATCCCGACGGATTATATTCCAACAATTTTTTGATGTGATTATTATGATTTCCTATAAGAATTTCCAACTTGATATTTATCAAACGATGCTTGAGGGATCATACATGAGTATGGTGCCATAAATACTTTCTTTGTAACTTCTTAATGAAAAATTAAATTTAGTAAAGGGAAGGTTAAAAGATGAAATCACATCAATGAAATTTTGAGAGTGGTGGATACTCTCATCTATGAATCACATGATAAATTATTTCACATCTCATAAACATTTTGGAGTGGCGAGGCATATGTTCCAATGCCTTTCGGGTCCATCTAACTATAACTAACACTGCCATAAGTAAAGTAGTCGATGAACGTCGATAGGCACAACCAACCTCTTAGTTTTGTGAAGATGGTTGACTGTTGAACAAAGGTTAAACATTAAATTAATTACCATATCGTCAGAGCTATCGATTTATGGAATACTATAAACATTAATCTAATTAATATAAAACAAATATATATATACATTAATCTAATTAATATAAAACAAATATATATATACATTAATCTAATTAATATAAAACAAATATATATATATATATATATATATATATATATATTGTAACTCCTTTTTTTAACTACCACTTAATCAAGATGCATTTAAGCATAACAAGATACGACAACCATAAAATGAATCTTTTTTATACACTTGTTACACTCAAGTTAATCCTTTAAAAAAACTCAAAATCTTAGATAAAATCTAAACGCATATCTACATAATCATATTACATCATTCCTTAAACGCCCGTCTACATAATCATATTACACCATTCATTCAAGTCAAAGTTTGAAGAATGAGGAGGCTTCAATAGCTTCCATTCATTTTCCTATGGGGATCCTCTTTGGGCCCGCAACTCCACCAAACATACCACTTAAAATAGTTGTTCAGCGCACCATTCATCGACGCTCATAGGGAGTCCCTAACATGTGAAATAAAAATTTTAAATTTGCGATTATCCCATCACATCCTCACCAAACTCTTCTTATCTATCCAACCTTGACAAGGAATCTAGTAACTTATAAAATGAATGATTCAAGAAACATCAAAAGAAAGATACTTTTAGAATATGACAAACTTCTTGATTTGAATAGAAAGATACTTTTAGAATATGACCAACTTTGAGATTTGAATAGAGATTGTAGACATATTCATATCCCAAGGACATTTCATAAAATGTATCAAGATATTACAAAATATGCAATCAAAGGAAAAGTCATTGCCAAGATGAAAATATCAATATATTTCTACCTCTAAATCAATATTGGTTCAAACATCTTGGAAGGTGGGCCACATCCCATAGACATGTGAAGTTTTGAAAGGACGAGAGAGGAACGGAATTTTATTAATTTTAGTTACGAGATTTTTTTGACAGATAAATTGTCTATCAAATATGGTTATAAATCGGTGATCAACATCCAAGATGAAATTTTATTAATTTTAGTTACGAGATTTTTGTCATATAGATTGTCCCTCAAATATGGTTATAAATCAGTGATTAATATGGCAGCATAATCACATTGTAGATAGATTTTTTAAGGGGTTTTGAATATAAGAAGTGAGTGTATATTAGTATAGATTTATTTTAAACTCGGATTTATCAAGCATCGAGAGGGATATAATTTTTTGAGGTGTACATTTTTTACCATTTGGATCCCTCTCAGTACTTGATAGATCTAGGTTTAAAATGGATCTATGCTAGTTTAATTTTTTATTTAATTATTTAAGTTGATATGTAATTTATTCATTTTTCTTTTTTTTTAAATAGTTTTTATTTATGTCAGCTAGAATAAGGTGACAGGGTCTCCTCCATACTAGGTTGGAGAGCACCTCGCTTCTTTCGGTGCAATTACTTATACAGTATATTGAAGTGAGTGTATACTAGCATAGATTCATTTTAAACGTGGATCTATCAAGCATCGAGAGGGATCCAGTTTCTTGAGATGTACATTTTTTAACCATTTGGATCCCTCTCGTTACTTGATAGATTCCAAGTTAAAATGGATCTATGCTAGTTTTTATTATTATTATTATTCAAGTTTATATGTAATTTATATTTTTCATTTTTTTTAATATTTTTTATTCCATGAGTTTCAAAAAATTGTTCAAATTCATTAGATGCAAAATCACCTCCTTTATTTAACCTTAAACATTTGATTTTCATGTTAGTCTCAATTTCAACCAAATCCTTAAAATCTTTAAAATTCTCAAAGGCCTCAGATTTATTTCTAGGAAAATCCACTCAAGCCATTCTTGTATAATCATCAAAAGTAACATAAAGTAATTATCTCCTTGCAGGATTTTTGTTTTGGTTGGTACACAAAGATATGTATGCACAAGTTCCAATGGCTAAGAGGTATTATGAAGAACTTGATATTCTTCCTACATTCCTTATTAGAGTTTTTGTGAAGAACCCTGAATCCAATAACTCTCTACAGAATTTGAATTGTATAATGCAGGTGAGCATTTCTTTGTTGTCAATTATTGATTAGAGTTATGGGATTTATCTGCTCATTACAGTTGTATTCTTTGTGGTGGATGAAATTTTGTTTTGTGAGTACTGTTCTTTCCATTGTATCCCAATTGTTTGATTTGACCATCCACATGGTGGTTTGTGCATGAAACCTCGAGTAGAATTTTGTTACACCTAAGAACTATATCCTTGCCTAATTCCCTAAATTTTATATGCCAAAGTATATTTTGGAGGATTTTTTCCTTGCTAGATGCCCAATCCTAGAAGCTCTGAGGCACCTTGTCTCTTGACATAGAGCATCAACTAAGATTAATTCCTTTTTCCTATTGAAATGAAGCGTCGGTGACACTTGTTGCACTTGGAAAAAAATCGTTGGCCACCCCTGACACCTATTGCTAGTAGACAAAAAACGTCAGCACTTCTAAAAAGGTAAAAAAGAGAACTTTCGTGAACCTTCTATAAGAAATTCGTCATGGAGGATTATCCCAACTGACTAGAGTAGGTGGCACTCGAACCCCTAACCTCTAGGGATGATCCCTCACCTTCATACCAAACATTATCAACCCATTTGATCTCCCTTTGGCCTATATATTCTATCTCACCCTCATGGATTATGGGAGGAAGAAGATCTAGAAATCAAAGTTTATGTTGTTGGAATCATTCTAGGTGTGAGAGGCAAAGAGTGTGGTCTTGTGAGTGTGAGGTTGTAGAGTTTGTGAGTGTGGATCAAAAGCTTGTGAGAACAAGGCTTCAACATCAAGGATTTGGTTGTAGTTTTCTTCTCCATTTCTGTTAATACAAATATTCTTTCCCTTCTGTTGCAGCTGCAACAATTTCCCAAAATTCTAAAATTTTTTAGGACCCTCCTCTACTGTGAATTAGTTTGATTTTCTTCCTTATTTTGGTCTAATGACTTTTTGAGCATTTTCCAACGCTTGGGTTTCTCTATTACTTGATATGATGTTTTCCCTAATGCTTGAAGTAATCCCACTCATAATCAAGCTCGTCACTGCCTTTTGAATACCTTTGAAGCCGCTCTGAATCGAAAGTCTGTTTAATTGATTTTCCCGTCGTTGCGGAGGCTTTTGCCTTTTCTCTTTTTTCACCGTTGCGGATGACTTTTGGCTTTACGTCGGGAAGTGTGGTTATTTCCTTGTCCGCCGTTGCGGACGAATTTTTGCATTTGGTTTCCGCCGTTACGGATGGGTTTTTACTTTCCTTCCGATTTATGTGTTTCGGTTGTCTTTTGGCTTTGTATCGGAGCCTTTTACCATCGCTCTCTCCGCCGTTGCGGATGGGTTTGAGCTTTGAGGTCCCGGCATTGCGGATGGGAAAAGCATTAGGCTTCTGGCGTATAGTCATTTGGTTTCCGGCTTGAGTTTTACGTTATGAGTGTCCGCCGTTGCGGGAGAGTTTAAGCTTTTGGCTTCCGACCCAAAAGGCCTCCGACATCCGACCATTAGTTTTTTGGTGGGCCTTGCCTATCGTTGCGGAGAATTTTATGCTATGGCTTTCCGCCATTGCGGAAGGAGCAGCGCTTTGCCTCCCGATCCGGAGTTAGCTCCCGTCCGATCCGTTAAGTCTTCCCACGTGTGAGCCATATCTATATATTCACGAGGACGGCGTTTTGTTTTCTATTGTTTTATATTGCTCGAGCTGTCGTGATCATCCTGCGCTGTCGACCCCTCGAAGCTCGTGGACCATCGTGCCGGTACTCGCATCCAGGTGGCAGTTGAGGAAGCCTGACCGCTTTCGCCCCGTCAGTTGCGCGTCGCTGCCAGGTAGGCCCGTTGTTGCCCTACCTTGTTTTGTTCAAGGGTTTTGGTGATGTTTGCTGCGGTTGGGTGTTTTACTAGGATTGTGTCCCCTTAACCTTGTTCTACATGCGTACGGGGGTTTACCTCGCGGTTAGGTTTTGCTGTAGTCATTCTTCTTGTCCGCCCTGCGTTTTTACGGCGATATATCGGGGAGTCTCTTGTGAAATTACTATTCGCGGTTGGGGGCATTTTTAACCCGCGAAAGAATTGTTTTGGCCCGCGGCCTTTGTTTGCAAGCCACGCGCATAGTGGATGGAAGCTTGGTGCAGGTGGTCGTTTCACTGCCTGCACCTAGCTGCCCCGAGTGTGATGATGAGGAGCAGGGGGAGGTTTTGTAGTGGTTCTTCTATGGCTTTTGGTGGTTCCCCCTTTGTTGGGTCGAAGTTCATTTTGCCCACACCCTCAAGCATCTGTTTTGCCGCGCCATTCTGTAGCCCTAGCCGGTTGGAAGGGATCTGCTGCGGTTTGTAGTTTATTGACCTGAAACACAGAGGCGTAAGCACCGTAGATGTCACGTGTAGTTTTTACCCGTTTGTCCAGTACAGCAGGATGACAGTAGTCCCCGAGGAGAGTGAAACGTGTAGTCGAGTTAATGTAATTATTTTGCCGCAATCAGCATGGTTCCAATTTTGTGCCTGCTAAGATATGTGTTGTTAAGATGTTTGGTATTGGAAAACATAGGAGACTCATGCTAAGTTCAATCATCTTCTTTGTTTGCTAATACACAGACTAAATTGCTGAACACTGCACCTTGTATTTAATGGTTCTGATAGTCAAGGCATTTGTAGGTTGTACCTGCATGCATTAGCTTCATTACTTGCTATCACAGTAAGACACATGAAAATGGCACATTGCATATGGATGTAGTTTTATTGTAGTCTAGAATATGGTTGATGGAATGATTTAATATCATACAGCACTGTTTTGTATCACGCTAAGATAGTGTGCATTTGGTTGTAATAGTCCTGTTAGTCAGGCCAGTCAGGTTATGCAAGCTTATATCCTAGCTTCATGGACTAGTTGTTGTCATAGAAAGAATAAAATGCTGCACAGTTTCTTATGTCTGCAACTTGAATTGCTTAATATCACAATGTTATATATGGCAGGAAAAATTCGAATCCACCATGTCCAAGAGGCAGAAGAAGAAGGCCCCTATGGCCGAAGAAGGACCAAAAGTAGAAGAGGTCACAAAGACCGAGTACATATATGAAAACACTCAATGTGTTTCTGGTGTGGAACCTGAGTACAAATGGGGTGAAGTATATAGATTGATTTCCCGTAGGGAGGTTCCCGACATGGGCCTCGAAGAAGAATCCATCTATGCGAACATAGAGAAATCTGCTCTCAAGAAATTTGCCACCAGACCAGAGTTGTTCCCATGCTTTGAGGTAATTGGATGGATTCTGCCCTGAGTAGACACCACTACAATGATCATGAGAAATGTTGAAGGATAGGGCTATGCTGCATTTAGCCCTGGATATGTGGCATTGGCTTATCACCTACCAGAAGCCCAGGTTTTCTTGTCAGAGGATTGGCTGAAAAGCATCAAAATGGACCTGGTGGAAACTCTTAGGAGAATGATGTTGTAGAGAAAGCATTATCGACATAGACAAACCAGCAGGCCCTCAAACAGGACTATAACCTAGTGGAGTTTTCTATTAATACCACTGAAGACTTCAAGAAGGAAGTGAAGAAGAAAAAGGGATTATGCACCGAATTCTTCAAAAGACTTCTCAATACATACAATCGGTGCCAGATAAAAGCTGAGGAGAGGCTTGAAGCTTTCCTAGATCACGATACCTTTGTGGAACTATTGCAGAGGAGAATCCAGGAGGAAGAAGCTGAGGTGCAGGATATCAAAGTCATGGATGATCTGATCTTGAGAAGCCAAGTAGATCATCCAGCTGTCAGTATACAACTTCTAGAAGATCAGCTCCGATTGAGCACGTCCAGGGTCGAGGCTATCAAGAAACAAGCTGAGAAATTTGAGATAAGCATTCAGTTTTTAGAACCTTGTACTTTTGAAGGCATCGCTAATGAGGATGCAGCGTGGAGAAAGTTTCTTGATAGTCAAGTGGGCCCCTCCTCATGAAGGGTCGGTCGTTATTATAATTTGTAACTATTTTGTAAAACATGTAAGAAAAATAGAGCGTTGGGAGACGAGAGTTTGGGAAGCCCAAAGGCCACTTTGGGCAGCCCAACTGTCTGACCCTTTTTGTATAAATGTAAGAAACTTAGAAGAAAGAAAGGGGGCTTTTTCCCAATGAGACTGGTGAAGACATATTGTAAGAAGAACTATTTCCTTTTGCAATAGAAAATTACAGTTTGCCTATTGGAGAAAGCTTAGTGGAATATTCAAATGTGGTGCTATGGATTTGTTGAAGAGGAACTATTTCATTTTCAGCTTTATGTCCATTAACTGTGAGACCATTCTAACTCATTGAACCTACGTTCTTGTATGAATGATTTCCGGTTTATTTCGTGAATATTTCCACTATGAGTAATGTATGCTACTTAATAAACAGTTGGCTATCTGATTGTTGAATTATCTTTAATCTTTCATGTGTTGTAGATAAGAATATCAGCTACCTGTAATTTCCATTTATAATGCATGAATAATTCACATTACTCATAAATAAATCATATTCTGGCTCTCCGGGGATAGGTGCATAGATAGGTAGTTAGATGGATAGTTTGTTTATGTCATTCTTGCATATGTGATGTAGACTCTTGTGAGCCTAAGATGAGAGGTAAGAACCTGCGCATCACATTGTGACGCTCCCCGCATCCTCATCACCCTGCATTGTTAGTTAAACATTTGCATTTGCATACATTAAGTCAAAAATACAAAAACTCAGTGGACCGGGCCGCAACCGGTAAAACCTTTGTTTTGTTACTTGACCTACGATGGCTGGACCGCAAACCGGATGGATTCCCTATACCAAACAGTCAACGGGCTAGTTGGGAACGTTGATTGGGGAGAATCCCTTATTGTTGTCGCCTGTGAATTTCCAGGCCCCAACAGAATTGGCGCTAGAAAGAGGGCCGCCAACGCCTGGCTGGCCGTGGAAAGTTGCTTTTTTTTTCCTAAGACTACCTTACCAGCAGATGTTTGAAGCATGTAACCTGACCCAGGTACTTACAGATTTTGGTTATACCTTTGAAGTAAGAATACCTATTCTCATCCTGCGTTGTTCTTTGCTCAGACTCTTGTTCTTGTAGCTGTGCCTATGGCTGGAATCAATGTAAATCAGCCCAACCCATTACCGGCGTGGAGAGAAAGGTCTCCTTTGAACCTCACACCGCCTTTGCATAACCTTCCCCAAGCCTTTGACAAGTTGTTGCCTAAGTTTGACCCCGAAGAAAGGATTGCTGTAAACGAACACTTGCAAAGCTTTTATCTAGCATTAGAAGGGCTAAGGGCCGGGGAATATGAAGATGTGGTTTGTAGACTGTTCCCTCATACCCTGAAAGGAGCGGCAGCATCCTGGTATTTCAGTCTCCCTGCAAATTCCATTCCTGATTGGGACACATTCGAGAAGGTTTTCAGAAGTAAGTACACCACCCAAAAAACACATGCCTCATTAATGAAAGGTCTTGGTTTGATAAGAAAAGAAAAGAATGAGAAAGTATGTAGTTTCACTCAAAGATTTTCAATATACCTAAAGAAATTTTATGAAGTTGACAGACCTTCAGACAAGGTTTTAATTGAGTATTTTACCTCAGCCCTAGGACCTGAGCTAGCCATGTTTACCAAGATGAAGGCCAAACCTACGTTGGTAGAAACTTATGAAGAGGCCGAAAGAGTAGAGGCTGAGAGGGAAAGTGTAGAAGATTATCCGGACCCACCTGGAAAGGAAACTACAGATAGAAGAGCTTTACCGCTGTCTAAATATAAAGAGGATCACTCATTAGATTATCAGGGAATGCTGAAAATGATGCAGAAGTTATCCAACCGAATAATTGATCTGGAAAAGGGAAGGGACATTCAGAAAACTTATGAGCCCCATTACCCGAAAAGAGAGGATAACAACCAATGGAAAATCCCTTCCCCAAAGTTAGCCTCAATAAATATAACAGAAATAGGAGGGGATAATTTCTGTACGTTTCACTAGCAGCCTCACTTGGAGAAGAAGTGCCCTCAATGGTTGAATTCAATGTCTTTGGTAATGAATAAGTTGTTGAACCCCAAATTGACTAAAGACAGTGGTGAAAAGGGAGGAAAAGAACAGACCATAGAGAAGCAAGATGATGATACAATGTTCTTATGGAATGGGGCTTCACTGCTTAACACAGAAGAAAATGCTCTCAAGTCTCAATGTACGCCTACAGCCACCAAAGATAAGAACCTATAAAGTAAGGACAATGCAATACTTCTAAAAGTTAAAGAGTTGCAAGAGACAGTCAAGAGGCAGGAAGATGTGATTGCTAAAGATGACATACCTGAAGCCACTGCTTGCAAACAGGAAACAGAGCCACTCGTTGAGCCAGCCGAACCTGTGGAAGATAATGAGGACGAAAAAGCTAACAAACTTAAAGAGGGGATGCCCACAAAAAACCAACCTGTGGAAGAAAAGATCGAGTTGATTAAGACAAGGAAAACCAGCGCTCCACCTTTTCTTGTGACTCTTGAAATTTTGAATCATAAGGTGCATAATTTTTTGGTGGACTCTGGGTCATCCATGAATGTTATGCCTCTGGCAGTTTGCAGAAAACTTAATGGGCAGCTAAAACCTATTATTTGGGATGTCACTCAACTAGATAAGTCTAGTGTCAAAGTAGTAGGGGAGATGGAAAATGTTCTGATTCGATTGTCTGCAAATGAACGGATATGTCATTACATTGATATTGTAGTAGCTGATATACCTGATGGCTATGGAATGATCCTGAATCAAGATTGGACAGCAAGACTGAATGGGTACTTTGCTTCAGATTGGTCTCACTTGTGGTTACCTCAGAAGGGTAGCCCAAACCTGATAAAGATATTAAGAGATCCCTACATGAAGCATAATGTTACTAAGCTAGGAGAGGGAAATGAATCTGTTGATTCTGTCCTGGGAAATTATCTGACTGAGTTTGAGTTAAGACATCTTACTCCAAGAAAATCCAGTTATATGACTAACACTCAGCTTGAGCTCCTTCAACTTCCTCAGGCTGTAAGGAATTATTGTAGGATAGTAGACATGGGTTCATTTTCAAAAACAACACAGCTAGATCATGGTTAAATGACTCATTTCTATTATTCAGCCCATCCTTTAACTCCTCATGATTAAAGATTTTCAGGAGTGGGTAATAATTTTTCTTTTCTTTTGCTTTGTACATAAATAAGTTGATTTTGTGTTATTTAATGCTTGGATGCTTTTACTTTTGGTTATCTGATTTAATGCTGTGTTCTTTTATTTGCTTTGCTAGCATTTCTTTTGGTTTTGAATAAAGAGGCAAACTTTTGGTTGCAATGGAAACAACAGGGTTCTTTATTAACTGAAATCTTGAGCAAAAGACTGTGCTTTAAAAGTATAGAATGTCTTCTAGTAGCAGTGTTCCTAGCTGGCAAAGCAGTCATTGAAGTCCTACTTAACCCCTGTAAATAACTCGGAAGTAAAAGAGGTCTGGAATACTATTTAGAGGCTCCATCCATTTCACATCTTAAATATCCAAGGGGGTGACAGCAAAAGACCCACGGAAAGGAAGCAGAGTAAAACAGTATATCATATATAAATGATCCCATGTCATATATTCAGAAAAGCAAAAAAGCTATCAAGAGTCAAAACTCCTTGAAGAAAAACAATACATATCAAAGCAAAATATCAAAACATGAAGTACTGAATGGACACAAGATCCTCTCCGTCCGTGAACTGAAATATGAAGTACATTGTTCACACAAAAGGACACTATGGGATAGAGGATCCTGAATTAAAATCCAGTAAGAAAGGCCTGCAGGAGGACTCATATCAAAAGAACTAAAGCTAAAAAGCACAAAAGTGCAGTTGGCATGGGAATGAGGAACAAAAGGATAATACTGCTTACCCTCTGTTACAATCCTGTGGTGTCCAAGCTGTAAACTACCTGAGGACAAGAAAAATAAACCTCACTTAGTTGGCCTCAAAAGAGTTATTCAGACTTGCAATACTTCTGATGTTACCATCTCCCAAAAGAATGGACTTCTTTAAATATTTTAAATGCATTATGTGGCTTGCTTAGGAATACAAGCGTCTAGAAGATTTCATTTTTATTCAGAACAGTCTTGCAATGGGAAGGAGTTAATTTAGAGATATGGGGTTCACCAGTTAGTCGCCAATTGTTGCAGCTGCAACAATTTCCCAAAATTCTAAAAAAATTTAGGACCCTCCTCTACTTTGAATTAGTTTGATTTTCTTCCTTATTTTGGTCTAATGACTTTTTGAGTGTTTTCCAACGCTTGGGTTTCTCTATTACTTGATATGATGTTTTCCCTAATGCTTGAAGTAATCCCACTCATAATCAAGCTCGTCGCTGCCTTTTGAATACCTTTGAAGCCACTCTGAATCGAAAGTCTGTTTAATTGATTTTCCCGTCGTTGCGGAGGCTTTTGCCTTTTCTCTTTTTTCGCCATTGCGGATGACTTTTGGCTTTACATCGAGAAGTGTTGTTATTTCCTTGTCTGCCGTTGCGGACGAATTTTTGCATTTGGTTTCCACCGTTACGGATGGGTTTTTACTTTCCTTCCGATTTATGTCTTTCGGTTGTCTTTTGGCTTTGTATCGGAGCCTTTTACCATCGCTCTCTCCGCCGTTGCGGACGGGTTTGAGCTTTGAGGTCCCGACGTTGCGAATGGGAAAAGCGTTAGGCTTCCGGCATATAGTCATTTGGTTTCCAGCTTGAGTTTTACGTTATGAGTGTCCGCCGTTGCGGAAGAGTTTAAGCTTTTGGCTTCCGACCCAAAAGGCCTCCGACGTCCAACCATTATTTTTTTGGTGGGCCTTGCCTATCGTTGCGGAGAATTTTATGCTATGGATTTCCCCCATTGCGGAAGGAGCAGCGCTTTGCCTCTCGATCCGGATTTAGCTCCCGTCCGATCCGTTAAGTCTTCCCACGTGCGATCCATATCTATATATTCACGAGGACGACGTTTTGTTTTCTATTGTTTTATCTTGCTCAAGCTATCGTGATCATCCTGTGCTGTCGACCCCTCGAAGCTCGTGGACCACCGTGCCGGTACTCGCATCTAGGTGGCAGTTGAGGAAGCCCGACAGCTTTCGCCCCGTCAGTTGCGCGTCGCTGCCAGGTAGGCCCGTTGTTTCCCTACCTTGTTTTGTTCAAGGGTTTTGGTGATGTTTGCTGCGGTTGGGTGTTTTACTAGGATTGTGTCCCCTTAACCTTGTTCTACATGCGTACGGGGGTTTACCTCGCGGTTAGGTTTTGCTGTAGTCATTCTTCTTGTTCTCCATGTGTTTTTGCACCGATATATCGGGGAGTCTCTTGTGAAATTACTATTCGTGGTTGGGGGCGTTTTTAACTCGCGAAAGAATTGTTTTGGCCCGCGGCCTTTGTTTGCAAGCCACGCGCATAGTGGATGGAAGCTTGGTGCAGGCGGTCGTTTCGCCGCCTGCACCTAGCTACCCCGAGTGTGATGATGAGGAGCAAGGGGAGGTTTTGTAGTGGTTCTTCTATGGATTTTGGTGGTTCCCCCTTTGTTGGGTCGAAGTTCATTTTTCCCACACCCTCGAGCATCTGTTTTGCCACGCCATTCTGTAGCCCTAGCCGGTTGGAAGGGATCTGCTGCAATTTGTAGTTTATTGACCTGAAACGCAGAGGTGTAAGCACCGTAGACGTCGCATGTATTTTTTACCCATTTGTCCAGTACAGCAGGATGACAGTAGTCCCCGAGGAGAGCGAAACATGTAGTCGAGTTAATGTAATTATTTTGCCGCAATCAACATGGTTCCAATTTTGTGCCTGCTAAGATATGTGTTGTTAAGATGTTTGGTATTGGAAAACATAGGAGACTCACGCTAAGTTCAATCATCTTCTTTGTTTGCTAATACACAGACTAAATTGCTGAACACTGCACCTTATATTTAATGGTTTTGATAGTCAAGGCATTTGTAGGTTGTACCTGCATGCATTAGCTTCATTACTTGCTATCACAGTAAGACACATGAAAATGGTACATCGCATATGGATGTAGTTTTATTGCAGTCTAGAAGATGGTTGATGGAATGATTTAATATCATACGGCACTGTTTTGTATCACGCTAAGATAGTGTGCATTTGGTTGTAATAGTCCTGTTAGTCAGGCCAGTCAGGTTATGCAAGCTTATATCCTAGCTTCATGGACTAGTTATTGTCATAGAAAGAATAAAATGCTGCAGAGTGTCTTATGTATGCAACTTGAATTGCTTAATATCACAATGTTATATATGGTAGGAAAAATTCAAATCCACCATGTCCAAGAGGTAGAAGAAGAAGGCCCCTATGGCCGAAGAAGGACCAGAAGTAGAAGAGGTCACAAAGACCGAGTACATATATGAAAACACTCAATGTGTTTCTGGTGTGGAACCCGAGTACAAATGGGGTGAAGTATATAGATTGATTTCCCGCAGGGAGGTTCCCGACATGGGCCTCGAAGAAGAATCCATCTATGCGAACATAGAGAAATTTGCTCTCATGAAAGTTGCCACCAGACCAGAGCTGTTCCCATGCTCTGAGGTAATTGGATGGATTCTGCCCCGAGTAGACACCACTACAATGATCATGGGAAATGTTGAAGGACAGGGCTATGCTGCATTTAGCCCTGGATATGTGGCGTTGGCTTATCACCTACCAGAAGCCCAGGTTTTCTTGTCAGAGGATTGGCTGAAAAGCATCAAAATGGACCTGGTGGAAACTCTTAGGAGAATGATGTTACAGAGAAAGAATTATTGACACAGACAGACCAGCAGGCCCTCAAACGGGACTATAACCTAGTGGAGTTTGCTATTAATACCACTGAAGACTTCAAGAAGGCAGTGAAGAAGACAAAGGGATTATGCACTGAATTCTTCAGAAGACTTCTCAATACATACAACCGGTGCCAGATAAAAGCTGAGGAGAGGCTTGAAGCTTTCCCAGATCACGATACCTTTGTGGAGCTATTGCAGAGGAGACTCCAGGGGGAAGAAGCTGAGGTGCAGGATATCAAAGTCATGGATGATCTAATCTTGAGAAGCCAAGTAGATCATCCAGCTGTCAGTATATAGCTTCTAGAATATCAGCTCCGATTGAGCGCGTCCAGGGTCGAGGCTATCAAGAAACAAGCTAAGAAATTTGAGATAAGCATTCAGTTTTTAGAACCTTGTACTTTTGAAGGCATCGCTAATGAGGCTGCAGCATGGAGAAAGTTTCATGATAGTCAAGTGGGCCCCTCCTCATGAAGGGTTGGTCGTTATTATAATTTGTAACTATTTTGTAAAACATGTAAGAAAAATAGAGCGTTGGGAGACGAGAGGTTGGGAAGCCCAAAGGCCACTTTGGGCAGCCCAAAACTTTGGGCAGCCCAAAAGTCTGACCCTTTTTTAATAAATGTAAGAAACTTAGAAGAAAGAAAGGGGGCTTTTTCCCAGTGAGACTGGTGAAGACATATTGTAAGAAGAACTATTTCCTTTTGCAATAGAAAATTACAGTTTTCCTATTGGAGAAAGCTTAGTGGAATATTCAAATGTGGTGCTATGGATTTGTTGAAGAGGAACTATTTCATTTTCAGCTTTATGTCCATTAACTGTGAGACCATTCTAACTCATTGAACCTACGTTCTTGTATGAATGATTTCCGGTTTATTTCGTGAAGATTTCCACTATGAGTAATGTATGCTGCTTAATAAACAGTTGGCTATCTGATTGTTGAATTATCTTTAATCTTTCATGTGTTGTAGATAAGAATATCAGATACCTGTAATTTCCATTTCTAATGCATGAATAATTCACATTACTCATAAATAAATCATATTCTGGCTCCCCGGGGATAGGTGCATAGATAGGTAGTTAGATGGATAGTTAGTTTATGTCATTCTTGCATATGTGATGTAGACGCTTGTGAGCCTAAGACGAGAGGTAAGAACCTGCACATCACATTGTGACGCTCCCCGCATCCTCATCACCCTACATTGTTAGTTAAACATTTGCATTTGCATACATTAAGTCAAAAATACAAAAACTCGGTGGACCGGGCCGCAACCGGTAAAACCTTTGTTTTGTTACTTGACCTACGGTGGTCGGACCGCAAACCGGACGGATTCCCTATACCAAAAAGTCAACGGGCTAGTTGGGAACGTTGATTGGGGAGAATCCCTTACTGTTGTCGCCTGCGAATTTCCAGGCCCCAACACCTTCCCATAAATAATTTGTGATTGATGTGATTTATTTATTTATTTTCTTCTTGATCATTAACATAGGCTATTAAATTATCTTATTGCTTTCACATTTGTATCTTTTCCTTTACATTATTTTGCATGTACAGTTGATCGTAAGAGAATCAAGAAGGAAAGGATCACCTCCATTAAGAGGTAAGAAAGCTTCACATTCAAGTGATTTGACAATCTAGGGAAAGATTACATTACTATGTGTGTTTTATTCTAGATCTTATCCATGTAGACTAGGGAAACAATATTTGTCCGCATTGATTGAGAATTTCCTATAACAAAATTGATCAAAGTATACTCGACGCCTTTTCTTTTAGTTTTTAACGAGAATGACTATGGTATCAAAGGAACTCAAAACCTTTTTCATGTTTTAACCAGAGAACAAAAAAATGAAAAAAAAATTAAGCTCAACACCATCTTACGGTTTTTAGCGAGCTCGAAGATCAGTTGAAAGAATGCTCAAGGTATCTGCTTCATTTTTTAATGAGCTTGCAATAGAGAATGGAGTCAAAATTCTTAAAGAGAGAGGTAGTTTTATTACGTAGTTATGGCTATGCCTTCTAGGAATACCAACCAAAAGGCCCCTTCTCAAGGTGAACCTTTTGTTATTCCTTAATTTGGAAATGGTGTTCCTCCTTTCATGGCTACATTGAGTCTTACCAGATTGACTATAGGATTACATGTATCATTATTCTCCAGTCTAGTTATCACAAGTGCACCAATTGTTTCAAATCCCAACTCTCCATCAGAAGAGCATCAACATCATTTTGATCTTTCACCTTCATCGTCGGATGTCTCTTCTTCCCTTTCTCCTTATTCGCTTGTTGAAAGTTATGATGCTAGTAATTAGGTGGATAAGGAGAAGAATAAAATGAATATTAAGAAGAAGAAATAGAAACAAAAAAAAATCTCGACCAACTACTCCTCACAGTGTTGAGAGTGTTGATCTTCCCACAAAAACACCTTGTAAGCCTAAATTCCTTTGCATACTTTTCCAGGGTGGCCATCTTCTTAAGGATTGTCACGGTATGTCCCAAGTTTTATAAATGTGGTCTAAGGCCTTCCAACAACCCATATCACCAGCCTCTAGTCATCATACTGATTATACTCCCTAGACTAGTGACTCTATGGTTAAGAGTCGAAAACGAAAAGTAAAAAATCCTTGCTTGTTATATAAGGAAATACACATTACTTACCTTTTTCCTCACATGGATGAAGTTTAAAATTTACTGAAAGATATTACCATTCCTTAGCAATGACTTCCAACAGGTTACCGTAAGTTTCCTCTTGACCTCCCATTGGTTGATGAAGTGGTCGATCCCGTTCCATCCTTGGTCAATCCCACTCTTTATTTAGAGAGTGAACAACAAGTATTTCGTCCCACTCTTCCTTTGAAGAGTGAAGTTAAAGTGGTCGAGTCAATGTCAACTCCACTCAACCCCACTCTTTCATCAAAGAGTATTGAGATTGAAGTATTCACTTTGACTCAATATTCCTCTCATCTTCCAGTTGAGAGTAAAATGAAACCCGCTGAAGTTTTTGTAGTCAGTTCGAATTATTCCAAACAAGAGGAAATCATGTGTTTTTCAATAGAGCCATCTCCAAGTACTAAGTTTATTTCCTTTGATTGGAGTAATCTAACAACATCTGGTCTTCATTTGAGTGTTCCTTTCCAGATATCTGTGTGAGTTACCGCTAAGAGCATACTCTGCACTATTATTGATGAATGGGATTCTGTTAGTATTCTATCCTCAATATCTTGGAAAGCTATAGGTTCTCCTTAGCTTGTGCTAGCTATCGATCAAATACTAGCTTTCAATAAAATACATCTTACACCTTTAGGTATCCTTCCTCATTTTCCTATTATCGTAGGAGATAAAACTTATTGTATTGATGTTATGGTAGTCCAAGGTCCCTTAGATTTTAATATTCTCCTTGGATGAGATTATGTTTACGCCATGAAAGATGTAGTGTCCACACTCTTTCAAGTGGTTCATTTTCCCCACGATGGGAAGATTATGACAATTGATCATCTTTCCTTTGTTAAACCTAGTCATCGTATAACTCCTAGTCATCAGAATTCCTTGAATGTCCCTCATGTTCTCGCGGTTCCTTCCCCTTCATCGGCCATGTCTGTCGACTCTAGACATCATTCCAGAGTTAAGTCATTTGAAAATTGATAGCTTCTTCCCATCATGGGGAAGCTTAGGGGGCATGTCTTCAATCTCTGGACATCATACTAGACTTAATCCGCTTGCTTCTTATGTAAGGGGGGAAACCTTCCAACCTATGGACATCATGTTAAGTAAGAACTTCTTGCAAGCAGAGTTCCCATTATGTGTCAATCTCATTAATAAATGAAATAGATGTCTTTAAGCATAGTTTTATTCCTTTTCAAGCTCTTTAAAAAATGAAATGTGATACCTCAAGAATAGTTATTTTATGTTTCAAGCTTGTGTAAAAATGAAGCAGTTAACCATAAGCATAGTTATTGTTTATTTCAAGCTTGTGTAAAAATGAAACAGGTCCCCACAAGCATAGTTATCTTCTGTTTCAAGCTTGTATAAAAATGAAACAGGTTGTTATGAGTAGAGTTCCCTTTTTGTGTCAAGCTCATTAAAAAATGAAATGGATTCTTCCATTGTGTCAAGTCTTTTAGCATACTCAATTATTTAAGCTTCATTTCATCTACCTATACCACTTTATCCTCTTTCTTTCTCTATATCTGGTGAACCTTTTCCTAAGAGTAACCAAGGTTGGATGAAAAGAAGAGTAGGAAGACACAATGAAGCTTGGGGGTCATGTCTCCAACTGTTTCTATTTTGTTGGAGTAAATCCACTTGATAGTTATACTCGACGAAAGTACTAACCACTAGACATCATGTTGGCAAAACACTTGTCAATGGCACTTATTTTGAGCATACTTTCTTTTAGTTTCGAGCTCACTAAACCATGAAAAACCATACTGAGCATAGTTCATTCTTTGTTGCAAGCTCATTAAAAAATGAAGCAAATACCTTGCGAATTCTTTCAACTGATCTTCTATCTCATTAAAAACTGTAATATGGTGTTGAACTTAATTTTTCTTTTCATTTTGTGTGCTCTAGTTAAAACATGAAAAGTGGTTTGAGATTAGTTTATTGCTTTTTTGTGCTCTAGATTCAAACATGAAAAAGGTTCTGAGTGCCTTTAATACCATAGGAGTGCTCGTTAAAAACTAAGAGAAAAGGTGTCGAGTATAATTTTATCACTCTTTTTGACTCGTAAAACCTATACGAAAAAGGAACCCCATGGAGTTGTCTTTAAGCTCTTTTAGACTCTCTAAATAAGAAAAGATCGTCAAGTGAACTTGTTTCTTTCATGCTTGTAAAAGTGTTTGAAAGGTCATCTATCTGGTGATAGTTTACCCCCTTTTCATACCATTTAGACTCATTTATGAAAAAGGTATTTTTTGCACTTGAGTTTTCACTTAGACTACAGAATTTCAAAGCCTGGACATTCAAAACAAAATATGAAAATAGTTGATTTTTAATAAAATATGAAGGAACTATTCAGGATTAGGGCAGTGAAATATAAAAGAAGTGGGAAATGACAGATGATGATTAAATAAATAAATAAAATTAAGATTGGGTGTACATGAACAAATCATAAACATAAACTAGTTTAAGGAACTAATACTTGAGAAATATATTTTCCAAATATCAGATTAAAGTATCATAGACAGAAAAACATTCCAACTATGAAATATAGAAAAGCACAAAAACTCAAAAGCATCTTAGGATAAATACTTTATTAGAAAATGAAGTGATGAGGAAGATAGTCACAGAGATCAACAAATTTTACTAAGATAATGAATCAAAGTGGCTTATATAATATATATGGCATTCAAAAATATAGTCTCCAATGTACTTACAGAGAATCAGTCATATGTCCTCATGAAAAAACTTAATATCATCCAGCCATGTTCTAGAAAAAAAATACCCCCTTACTAATACTATCATTCTCATTTTTATAGTTACATAGGAGTTTCAAAAACAGTTAATAGGTCCACTTTTTAAG
The DNA here is from genome assembly GCA_001517045.1 of Pseudotsuga menziesii. NCBI lineage: Eukaryota > Viridiplantae > Streptophyta > Pinopsida > Pinales > Pinaceae > Pseudotsuga > Pseudotsuga menziesii. Next base: position 531,923 of record LPNX010729543.1, on the reverse strand, counting down.
GATCGAATTTGCTTAAAGCTTTACAAAATAAACTACTTTCTAGAAATAACAAAAACTGACTCCTTGAATATGTGACTACTTGAAAATATCTTGATGACTCATCTCAAAATTTGATTGATAGGTGCATGACTATCCACTGATTTAAATATGATGAGTTTCTCCAGCAAATATTGTAATCCCATCTAATGCTTGGGATCTTTTTTGAAGTCGAGCATGTTCTGCTTTCATCACCTAGACTCTGTCTTGTAATTTCGTGTTATACTTTACTAATTCTTCATTTTGCTTCTGCATAGTTTTCTTTCTTTTTAGCGCTTCGTTTGCAACTTCTATTAATTCCCGATAGTGACCATTGACTTCTTTTAAATATTCCCTCAACCTTCTATTAGCTCGCATTAGTTTATCATTAGAATCATTGAGGTATTCATTATGAGACTTATAATGTTGTAGTGACTTCTTAAGGACTTTAATTTCTGACATTGTTTCCATTGGCATTTGATGTATGTCATGGTTTTCTTCATCATTTAAACTTGGAGAAACTTCAACCCATTCTTCAATAGTAACATCTTCCCTAGTTTTAAATAATTCTTCTATATTCTTTGTATTTTCCACTTCTACTTGAGTTTCGAGATTGATGGATTTTGAGCTTGAACCAATGTCAAAATTCTGAACCCTTTTTTCCTCATTGCTTCATAATTTTCCTCAAACATTTCTGCAATGTTTTATATATTCTTTTATGTGTCTTCAAAATCTTGTTCTAATCTTTGTTCCATGTTTTTTATTGTAGGGTCCTCCTTGCTTGAAGAATCTTCAATTGTAGTTATTACATCCCTTTCAAATTTAGGATCAAGATGTTAGAAAACAGGACCGCAGAGCAATAACAGATATACAGTTAAATCAATAAACAAGATGCAAGACACATTAAAACATTACAGAGAGACATAGATATAACGTGGTTCACCCAAATGATGGGCTACGTCCACAAAGAAATTTTCAGTCCTTTTATTACAGTCCATAAAGATGAAGGGATACAACCTGTAGCAATACAACTGCACTTCCTATTCACACTCTCACAGTGTCTCTTCCAATACCATACAATACAACACACAATCATTTTACAATGCTTTCTTTTATAGGGGAAATACAATGGAAAAATTCTAGGGTTAACCCAATACCATGGGTCCGCAAAACTGTTGGCCAACACATAGTCCATGGGGGGACTATGTCCCCCCACCCCCCCCCAGCTAGGACGAGTGTACAGTAAACCTAGGGTACAAACACAACTGCTCAATAATATCTCTGGAGATCAGGCTCCATATCCAACACAAGAACCCTTCTCATGTTCATTCTCAACCTAATACTAGGTCTGTTTTTGGGAATCCTTTTATAAATTTGGGGTTCTAAGTGTTGGGATTATTATTAATCCTCCTTTTGTCTCCTTTGACCACATAAAGTCTATTTGATTCATTTCCCTAGCTTAGGAGGTCTCATCACTTCACCCATGCACGAGGAACATAACTAGTGGATATATGCAACTTACTGCACCTGTCTGCATGCATTTTGGAGCTCTAGGGATCAATCCCTATTTTATTAGAACCCACTAAGCATTCCACCGACAGTGTCTAGCAGTTGGCTCTAGTAGGTAATTAGTTATCCTTAGCTAAACTTTTATCCCCACCTGTTAGATCACCTCCAGTGTCTCTAGCGCCAGTTTGCATGATTCAAGGGAATATAGGCACCTTTGTTCACCTACCCCCTTCAGTTAACTGATTGTAACTGGTTATCAACTATTTTAGTGATCTGTAGTTGCACTATTTATCTATAATGGTAATTAACCCACTCTTAATTATCTCTAGAGTCTATCTAGGTTGGTAGATTCAACTATGTGTGTAGGTATTTAAATTATTCATTGACAGTGTATTATATATTCACCCATAATCTGAATAATCAGTAATGGAAGATTTCTCACATTGTTCTTCAATTATTCTTCTCTTATTTATTTTGTGTAATCTATGTGAATTACATTTTTGTCCCAAGATCTGCCTGTCAGAATCTAATATGGTATCATAACATGGTCAGGTTATAACAAGAAATTTGTTTCTAGTTTTGTGAAACTACAATTTCAACAACAAAATTTGAAAATATCAGGCAACTTTGAAGAGGTACCACGACCTTTACAGATCATCTTATAGGGCCTAACATATCTTGTTTAAAAGGTCTTTTTGTGATATGAAATGATTTTTTCGCTGAATTCAATTTGAGCATATGGTTTGAGAGATATGTTCAGTTGAACATCAGAGGTTTGCAACATCTCATGTCCATCCGTACCCTCTATTTCGGCTTGATATTTCTCACTCCACATGATGAAATAGGTCCATTTCCTTATATGATTTGAAATATATCTTCGATATCTCAAATGGGTCTTCGACGAAATTTTATTCCACTGACTATAGAAGAATTTGTATTGAATTTGCAACATGACATCATTCACGTTTTTTATTTTTTATTTAAGCTTACATACATGATTTGATTTACATATACAACTTTGAATTACAACTTCCTTTATTCAAAGTTGTTACTAAATTTGAAGAAGAAAATTGCATAAACCTCTATTGTACAAATTCAATATGGATTTGACATCAGTTTCTCCTTTATCATCAGTCAACTATCCTGAATGGAAATTGAAAATGATTGCATATCTTAAGAGCCACAAGCTCTTTGATGTGTCTATTGGATTTGTGGCAATGCCAGAATCCGATGATGACAAATCTATCTGGTTCAATAGCTGTGACATAGCATATGGAGCCATGTGTTTATCCATTCCTCCTAGGATGCGCTATCTCATTGATGATGTTGAATTCCCAAGTGAAATTAGGTCCACGCATCTGACATCTCCTTTCAAGTTCTTCCAGCCTCCGTGATTTCTCAAGAAGATAAATTTATGCAAGATGAAGAAATGGCAGAGTCTTCAACTAATTCAATTTGAAACCAGACTCATTCTGTTGCAACTCTCGAAATTTTTGAGAAATTTGATGTCTCATGTTTTCATGCAGCTACTCCAGAAGAGGAGATCCGAACCTCCACTGTTGAAGAACTCTCCTTCCATCCCACTGAGTCTTCAACTAATTCAATTTGAAACCAGACTCATTCTGTTGTTGCTCTCAATTTTTTTGAGAAATTTGATGTCTAATGTTTTCATGCAGCTACTCCAAAAGAGGAGATTCAAACCTCCAATGTTGAAGAACTCTGCACTGATTCTCTCACCTTAATTGGTTCGAATTCATAGATTCAAGACCTCTCAGTTATGCTTCTAACTTATCTCATCAATTTTTGTGAGAAAAATCAAGCACCTCAAGGCTCTTTCAAAATTGTTGTTGGGGATTCGATGTCAATATATTCTTATGAATTGTTGATATTACATTTTGTGATTTCATGGATATTTTTAGAATCTACATCATATTTTGGAGCTCAAGCATTCACTCTCCATGGTCCCAGGTCTTTTGTCTCTTCATGCTCAATCGCACACTCATCTCATCGCAGTGCTAGAAATGATGGAGAACTTGCATTCGCTTGGATGCATGCTCCTCTCATCCAGAGCTGAATCTACTTCACATGGTTCTAAGTATCAAGCACATCAAGACTCATTTGAACTTGATTTCAAGATTAATTTGAATGAGCACTCTATGTTGCTCTTTTTTTTCATATTATCTTAGTTGCTTTACATGGTCCCATAAACTCTTATGTAGATGTATATGTTCTTGATCAATTTGAGTATATTCCTGTGTTGATGCTCTCGAGGGTGCTTTGAGTTGATGCTGAGCTAATGTTGTTCATGTTTCCTTGATTTGATGTTGAGATAATGTTGTTATGTTTGGCTTCAGTTTGGTTTCATTGATTTGAGGTAGTTACTAGGAAGCCTTTTTTCAATTATGTCAAATTGTAAAATTAGTTGTGTTGAAAGACATTGAATAACTTCATAGTCTTTAATTTGTACAAACATGATTCCATAAACCCAATAGCAATAACAGAAAATATTTGTAGAAAGAAAGGCTCAGTAGTCAAAGGAAATTCTTCCCTAAGATAAGTAATGAAGAAATATTTAATGATAAGGTGTCAACCAGAGAGGATTCCCATGGAAATAAGGCATCACCTTTCCTCCATACAATGGGTGATAACTTTATTTTTAGTTCCTGCAATATAGTCTTTATTCCTCATGAACGATAGCATTGAATCTTGAGAATGAGTATTTGGAGTTTATTTGGCTTGGATTTGAGGGTAACAATGTCTTTTAGATTTCAAGAAAAAATTTGTTGAGCAATGTGTTGTGCTTTGAGGTCTTAATGCTACCCATTGTGTTTCGTGAACATAATTACTTTCTAGGGTCCTATTTTGGAGATCAAATTCACCTATTTCACTTCACCTGCAATGAAAAACAAGATACCAAATATATCCCAATGAAATATGAAATGAAACACTACTATCTAAACTGTAAGACTTCCCAGCATTGCCCACAAAAATTACACACGAATTGGTAAAATTTCATGTGAGAAAAAATGAAAAGTAAAATGACTTGTCATTCCAGAGTTCATAGAGATACAATGCCCACCATGAATAAAAAAACTTCAAAATGTTGACAAACACATAAAAATGGTTATGGACAATGGGATCTGCTTTAAGCGCTTATATTTGTTTTAGTAGGAGATTTGAAAATCCCTAATTTAATAAAATTGACGAGGTTTCAAAGCACCATTTTTAATAAATAATGAGGTTTCACTAACTCCTCTAAAAATGCAATCTGCTTTAAACAAAAGGAGGTTTCAAAACGCCCAATTTAATCAAACAATAGGGTTTTAGTTACTCCTGAAACAACAGGATTTATTTAATGCAGTATATTTTTTATAAAAGGAGGTTTTGAAACCAATAGTTTCAAGAACTCGTGAACTCCTAAAACAAAGCATCGAAAGGCATTGAAAGAAAAACAAAGACGAGAAGGATGATAAGGGTGTGAGAATTCCGATCTTTCGGTCATACAGAGATCAATGTCATTGTCTTCAAGTATTATGCTCAACTCCTTACGATATACGTTGGATCAAGTTTTCTTTTCAAATTTTAGCTTCTTCATGCCCCGAGATTTGATACCATGTTGATTTTTGTGCAAATTTGTTGATCTTTGATCTTTAATTATTTAAGTGCATAGATATTGAATACTCAAAACAATGGACCATTCAATCACTTAAAACACATTCAACCATAACAAATGATATACCCTAGGGAAACCCCTCAAAACAATGAGGATGAAAAAATCCAACAAATATTCTCAATAGAATTTTGATAGATTGCTAAGAATGTCTTTTACAATAGCAGATTGCTTTCGAAAGATAAGAGATCATAAAACACCCTTGGTGTAAATATATAGCAATAGAGAATAGAGATCAATAGGATGAACTTTCCAATGAATTTAATATAATAAATAACATGTCAAACCAGTTCCATGCAAGGGATAGTGAATCATTGCATGGGGAATTTTCCTCCCATACAAACTATAGTGAATTTCCTTCTTGGATAATTGTTATGCATCTCAGTTTCTTCATCTTTCATAATCAATGTGTTGTGCCTTTATTCTTTGAAATTAAATCATGCTTGATTGACTTTGGAGTGAACTCGCCTCTTAATTGGATGTAAGATCACTTAGTTAGGATACTAACTCAAGTCTCATCATGCAATAGTTGGAACTCAAGTGTCGTATTTTAACGTAAGTGTTGTCCTTTAGTTTAACGAAAGTGTCATTTTTTAGGTTAACTAAAGTGTCATCATGCAACACACTTTAGTTAACTAATTCCTTTTGATTGACACTTTAGTTTAACTATTCTTAACTGAAATCATGCTAATTGATTTTATTGAAGTGATCACCGAGACCTTCTCCTTTAATTAACTGATCCATACATTAATACTTTAACTGATTCTTTAACTGAAGCATATATTGAAGCTTTTAACTAAAGCTTTAATTGAAGTATACATTGATATTTAACTGAAACTTTTAGCTGAAGATTTAATTAATTCAAATTCACTTTAATAAGCTAAAGTGTCTTCATGAGGAATTTTGAACTCTCTTGTTCTGCTATGCATTTATCTTTATCTCTTATCTTTTACTGTACGGTCAATATGTGCTAACTTTAATTATATAGCATATCGGATTATACTAAGAAGACTGATCAGATGTTGTGATCATATTATATTACTCGAGACCAAATGACATATGCAAAAGTAATTCACTCTAGAGGTGGCCAGTCTCTAAAGGTGACTTAATAGAAATCCGTGACCATGGTTAGTAACAAATCACACAACATTAAATGCTTCAACATGTAAAGCATTACCTCTATACTTGAGGTCCGCCCCAAGGGTACTTACTACAACTGAAGGTCCACACAAGAACCTTGACTTGACACACAAGTCTGGAGCCTTGTCTAACAAGACTTTACAACATCATCACTTTGATAAATCAAAGTGTTCACCTATATGCGAAAGGAATAACCTTTATATAGAAGGCTTAGTCATTCTTGATTCCAACTCATAAATCTACTCCAAGTACTTGAGTCCAACTTAGGCTTCCCTACCTAAACACATGAGGCCTAATCCTAGACGCACAATATTCTCTTGCAGAATGACTCATTATGTTGTACATTTAACGCTTTGATTTTTGAACTATGCAATTGCTTCTTATTATCATGCACCTTTCAATCCTCTACTATGGTCAATGATTATTACAATTGCAACATGGTAGCATTTCACCTTGCAATATGTTGTTTGGACTTACACCATAAAAATATGTTAAACTCCTTTCTAAACATAGTCATGAAGTTTATATGTAATCTATATATAATTTACAAATTAGTATGATTGAGATGTATATATTTTGAATAATGGTAAAAAAATTAGCAATCTTACAATGGATTTTATTACTATTTTCCATAATTGATGTTATGTGAAATCCATTTAAATTTGTTTATCCCTTAACGTGTTTTATTCCTACGTTTTTGTAGTTTCGGAAGGGACACCATCACTAGAGTATATATGATGTTGCTCCAAAGCCCATATTCCTATAAAGGACATGAAGCCTTTATAAGAACATTCCCTATTAGTGTTCTAAGAAGAGATTAAATATATTCAATACATTCTCATTGATGAGATGAGCTTCATAGGGACTAAATTATTTGTGAGATTGAGAGTAGCTTGCATTAGTGTTTACTGGAACAAAACAATTAGTTATTCGACAATCATTTAATAATTATTTTCGATGATTTGGGCCAACTCCTATCGGTGATGGAAAAACCTCTATATGCAAGAGAAACTCTGGGAAAGTGTTTCTAGACATGTGTTACCACTATAATCATTTTGGAAATAGTCTTTCATCAAAGGGCATTAATTCCACCCAACTTTGTTTCCGACGATTATTGAAAAACATCCACAATGCTACACCAACCTTGGAAGATTGGAGCCTCGTCTAGTCCAGGATTAGTAGATTCTTTTTAACATATGAGCGTTCAAAATTTGACACAAGAATCCATCTGTTTGAAACGAACATTATTGCAAACAATCATAACAAATACATGTTCCAAGCATTGGCTATGCCTATTATATAATTTTTTGTAGATTTCAGCAATGGTTCATATGCACAACAAGATGATGACCATCAACTAGAAAAGGAAATATTCCTATGTGGGGCAACGAGTAATGTTATCGTACAATTAATGGTTCCAATCAAAACTAGTAAATGGTGAACTTGGAGTGGTCAATGGGGGATTCACCAGAGAGGCAATATCATATCACGTCCATTCATATTGGGGGTTTGAATACTCCTAGAAACCTCAAAAATTCATTGCCTTGTATTAAAGGGGGTATTTTTAATTTGACATAGTAATATGAATATTGGGGGTTATTTTATTTGGGTGGGATAAGGAATAACCTCCAAATTATGGGATGGATTAATACCTCCAAATCATGGGCTTAATTCATACCTCCAAATCATGGTATAGATTCATACCTCCAAATCATGGGATGGATTCATATCAGTCCTAACTTATGCTAAGGAATAACCTCCAAATCATGGGTTGGATTTATACCTCCAAATCATTAAACTTATAAAGTATTCATTTTTTTAGAATAATTTTTTAGGTTGGGGTTTAGGTGGGTATTAAGATTCAATCAAACCTTGCTCTGTGACAACCAAGAAAAGTGAGATCAATCTTTCTTGGCTCACTAGAACCAAGAAAAGTTACATCAATCTTTCTTAACTAATTATTTAATTCAACTTTTTATATTCTTGTGTAACATTTTCACATTTCCAGCTAGGAATAGTTGTTAGATTGAGTTATATTTGGCACATTCATAATTGTAATTTCAATTTTTATATGCAAGGAATCATGTCTTAATAGTGTATTGGAATTGACATGAACATAGGTGAAAGTCTAAATCCTTATTTACATACCCTATGTGTTATTGTTACCATGAAATGGTATCATATAAGTTTCACCATTTCTCTATCTTTATAACTATTGCATTATTCAAACTTAACAATGGAGATTTTTCTCTTTCCTGAGAAGGTAGAAAAAAGTATATATAACCCAATAAAATGTAACTAAATGTTGTTAATTCCCTTGATTGGAAGAATAAATATAGAGGAAGTGGAGGCAATTCATTACATCTTGTGAATGACATAATCCAAGTTATGCACATGATCATATGGTTTATTGGAAAGTAAGAGGAATTTTTCTATGTTCATTTGAGTTGAAACAACAATGATGTTTGTTTTGATAGGATGGTAGGAATGTCCATCCACGAAAGGGTTTCAATTTTGCATTTTTATTGAGTTTAATTTATTAATATTATAGAAAACATGGGATATCTATGGATATGCTTGTATTTACATGATATAAAATTGCTAGATTGGTAGGTTGTGGTGTGAAACATCTGCAATTCTCATATTTCCTAAGAATTGTACTACTACTAGACTATCAGTCTTTTACATTCTTTGTTACATTGAACTCGTGTATGGGTTGTCTTCTACTCCCCATTACTATTTTTTTCGGTCTTCCACTATCCAATGATACAAATTGATCAGGCGCCTCTGTAATCCCGGTGGAATCATTATTAGCATTATACTATTATTTTATTTAGCATCATGTTTTCTTATACTAAGATGCATTAGGGATCCTTTTTGTTACAACTTGACAATATGATATAAAGGGGGTATTAAAAATGGGTTGATAAAAATGGATACCTACAATATATGGTGAAACTAGGGGTTTTATTAATTGGAAAGGTATATTGGGAGGGGAGTTCAACAATACAATTTTAGGAGGCATTTTCCAATATTTACTGAAATTAGGGATATTCTTTAATATCATGTGAATGGTCATTCTATGCAACAAGTTCACTAAGTGACCCCCTTCCCCCCCGTGGAGTGGTCATTGAAATTGCATACACACTTGGATCTATCCCTCCTAAGTTTCCATCATATGTTGTCATGGTATTTGATAAATACATGGGACGAGTCTCAACCAAACCAAATACAAATTCCACCCATAAATTGAAGTAACAAGAAACAAATCCCCCTCAAGATGGCTTGGGAATTGACTATCCATAAATCCCAAGGATTGACATTAACATGGTCAACAATTGACATTGGTAACATTGAACGTCAAGGCTTGAACTTCACGACAATGTCACGCATTGCAAGATTAAAAATGTGAATGCACCATTGCTCTCCTTCAACAACTATGAAAATATGAAAGACACTTCATATGTCACAGTTCGAAAAAAGGAATAGGTCGCCTTCATTCCCTAGCCCTTTCACACTAAAAATTGCAACCCTCAATCCTTGTTATCCCCCCTACCAAATGAAAATACTAATGTTGATTGCAAATATAATTAGAGTCGAACTTGATACCTACATAGTCCTTTATTATTTTACTGACATATGTATGCTTTCTCGTATGACAAATTAATTTACATTTCATCTTACTTGTCATCGATTACATGGGTTTCTATTTATTGCTTATTAGTACTTGCACTAGAGTTTTCTTTTAAATTTCAATAACTACTATGCCCTCCATAGATTTACTAGACTTGCTTTCAACACATAAACTTATCTTATCTACATACAAAAAACTTTCTCTCATTTTGGCAACATATCAAAGTTCTTTTTTGACATTTCATTTCCTTGTTTTGGAGGTATGCTAGTTTAAATTATTTTGTGATGTGATTATTATGATTTCCTATAAGAATTTCCAACTTGATATTTATCAAACGATGCTTGAGGGATCATACATGAGTATGGTGCCATAAATACTTTCTTTGTAACTTCTTAATGAAAAATTAAATTTAGTAAAGAGAAGGTTAAAAGATGAAATCACATCAATGAAATTTTGAGAGTGGTGGATACTCTCATCTATGAATCACATGATAAATTATTTCACATCTCATAAACATTTTGGAGTGGCGAGGCATATGTTCCAATGCCTTTCGGGTCCATCTAACTATAACTAGCATTGCCACAAGTAAAGTGGTCGATGATCATCGATAGGCAAAACCAACCACTTAGTTTTGTGAAGATGGTTGACTGTTAAACAAAAGCTAAACATTAAATTAATTACCAGATCATCATAGTTATTGATTTATGAAATACTATAAACATTAATCTGATTAATATAAATATAAAACAAATATTATATATCTATAGCCTCTTTCTTTAATTACCACTTAATCAAAAAGCATTTAAACATAACAAAATACGACGAACATAAACTGAATCTTTTTAATACACTTGTTACACTCAAGTTAATCTTATTGATTCCTTAAAAAAAAAACATCAAAATCTTAGATAAAATCTAAACACCTATCCACATAATTATATTACACCATTCATTCAAGTCAAAGTTTGAGGAATGGGGTGGCTTCAATAGCTTCCATTCATTTTCCTATGGCGATCCTCTTTGGACCCGCAACTCCACCAAACATACCAAAATAGTTGTTTAGCGCACCATTCATCCCATCACATCCTTACAAAACTCTTCTTATCTATCCAACCTTGGCAAGGAATCTAGTAACTTATAAAATGAATGATTCAAGAAACATCAAAAGAAAGATACTTTTAGAATATGACAAACTTCTTGATTTGAATAGAAAGATACTTTTAGAATATGACCAACTTTGAGATTTGAATAGAGATTGTAGACATATTCATATCCCAAGGACATTTCATAATATGCAATCAAAGTAAAAGTCAATGCCAAGATGAAAATATCAATATATTTCTACCTCTAAATCAATATTGGTTCAAACATCTTGGAAGGTGGGCCATATCCCATAGGCATGTGAAGTTTTGAAAGGACGAGAGAGGGACGAAATTTTATTAATTTTAGTTACGAGATTTTTTTGACACATAAATTGTCTATCAAATATGGTTATAAATCGGTGATCAACATCCAAGATGAAATTTTATTAATTTTAGTTACGAGATGTTTGTCATATAGATGGTCCCTCAAATATGGTTATAAATCAGTGATTAATATGGGAGCATAATCATATTGTAGATAGATTTTTTAAGGGGAGTTTTGAATATGAGAAGTGAGTGTATATTAGTATAGATTTATTTTAAACTCGGATTTATTAAACATCAAGAGGGATTTAATTTTTTGAGGTGCACATTTTTTTACCATTTGGATCCCTCTCTGTACTTGATAGATCTGGGTTTAAAATGGATCTATGCTAGTTTAATTTTTTATTTAATTATTTAAGTTGATATGTAATTTATTTATTTTTCTTTTTTAAATAGTTTGTATTTATGTCAGCTAGCATAATGTGACAGGATCTCCTCCATACTGGGTTGGAGAGCACCTCACGTGTCTCGGTGCAATTACTTATACAGTATATTGAAGTGAGTGTATACTAGCATAGATTCATTTTAAACCCGGATCTATCAAGCATCGAGAGGGATCCAGTTTCTTAAGATGTACATTTTTTTACCATTTGGATCCCTCTCGTTACTTGATAGATTCCGAGTTAAAATGGATTTATGCTAGTTTATTATTATTATTATTATTCAAGTTTATATGTAATTTATATTTTTCATCTTTTTTAATATTTTTTATTTATGTCGGCTAGCATAACGTGACTAACATGACAACATCTCCCCCATACTGGGTTGGAGAGCACCTCGCTTCTCTTGGTGCAGTTCCTTATGGAGTATATTGAAGGACAAAATATCTTTGAGGACTCTTTTCAAATCTTTGATTAAGCTAGATCAATAGTTTTGTTTTACTTATTTTTTGGTCACTAGGTGTCACTTTTGGCATATAGTTATATTTGGCTGAAAACTATTAGAGGTGGTAGAAAACTATTCTCTTTTGTGCGGAGCGAAGATTGTGGAACTTGTTATTATAGTTGGTTTGGTATATGAATCACTTTGAACTTAAATAGAGTGGAACTATTCTATATGTTATCACAGTTTTGATACTGTATGTCATGGAAGGTTACTTGTTGCCTTCGATTCTATGAATATCAAGGAATTTATATTTTTTCTTCTTGAAAAATTCGATGATCAATATCTAGCATATTGCCCAGTATTTAATGCATAGGCAGTTGCATAACAGACTGTTGAATTTTAAGCTGCTTGAGATTCAACTACTTGTTGCGCAGCTGCCTCTCATTAAATGTTGTGCAACAGGCTGTTATCATTTTAAAATTTGATGAGTAAATTGGATTTCAAATTTCAACATTGGACAAGGAAACTTAAAAAAACCATCCTTATTTCCCATAGAGATGTAAACGAAAGGGACATGCCGATGAAAAGATTGGACAAACCCCTCCTGCAAATTACAAAAACAATTAGCCAAAATCAACAAAAGATTGCAGCAGGCCCTATTCGAAATAAAGACAGAGCCACTGTAAATGAATATATGGTTGCCGTTAGACTTACTTACCAGAAGGGAGGCTTGCTCTCAAGGACTTCATGTTGAAGAGAGGGTCGTCATCGCTATTTCCATTGGGAATCGGCAGAGGCGAGAAAGCCCGTGAAGAATTGCAGCTGTCTGTGATGTCGTTCGAGGAATCCCAGACCGCCGTCGAATAAGAAGACGATAAAGATAAATCACATGTCGATACTAAGCACCCTTCCGCCATGGATGCTCCTAATGATAATAGGGTTTTGAAACCAACAACAATCTTGATTTTCTGTGTCTTAACGTAAGGATTATAGGATTTTAAATTTAAGAACATTTTTTTTTTCTAAAAAGGAGGTCACCTTTTGGGCAGTTTGGTCCATTGGATGCAGTTTGGGTCGTTAGGAGGAATGATTGTTACCCCCTCCACCTAGGTTTTTCCAGGGGAAAATATCTGTTCCTTGCTATTTCATTGAAATCAAAGGTAACAATGATTACATCTTCAGCCTGTGCTGATCATAGAGACTAGGCCTCAACACATCAGAAATAAAGAGGGACTGCAGTATCAGCAGTGCCAGTAAGTGCAATAAGTGAAGCCATCAATACAATAGACAGTGGGTGCCATATCAATCAGGGTACCATAAGTCGAGTAACATGGGGGCATCCAATCCCTGTTCTTCATAAACATAGAGAGTTCATACAAGTGCTGAACAGTTGATCCAAGGATGCAGTGAACCAAACAGAGCTGAAACAGTAAAATAGCTCATCCGCAATACATCCAAAGGATGTCATAAATAAAAAATAGCACAAATAGTACTAGTGCTAAGGGCTAAAAAAGATAATGAGAGCCCTAATGGAGCTGACCCGAGGCCAGAGTCAAAGCTTCTTTGGATAAACTGTCTGCATATGTATTGTGCTCTTTATAGATATGAGTAGCCGAAAGATGGATGAAGTGGGAATCCAACTCTCTGATGTGTAGGAAACAACCATCAAGAGTGAGAAGAGAGAGTGCTGAGCGATAATAAAACCAATTAATAATGACTGCAGAATCACCAAGAATACGAAGAAGTGGAAGGCCCATGCATTTTGCACAGCGAAGAAGAGTCCATAAGGCCAGCAATTCAGCTCTAGTGTTGGTGCTAAGGCCTAATCCCAGTTTGAAGTGAAAATGGTGGTCAAGACTGAGCATGAGCATGATACCAGTACCTCCCTTGTTCTTAGCTGAGGCACCATCAAAGAATCCCATAGGATATTTCAATATAGGAGCAAGCCCGATGTTTCTCCTGGAGATTTTATGCCGAGTTCTGACAGGATAGTGAAGGAGTTGATTCTTGATGGCGAGAGTAGTAAATGTAACATCAGGCTTTTTATCCTCAAAGATGCACAGGTTCCTGGCTAGCCAAATGTGCCAGATAAGGAAAAAGGGAAGATGCATCAGCAATCCTCTTTTCCTGCTCCAGTCTAAGATATTGTGAGCAAAGGATGACTCCCTCCAGAAATGTGGTATAGCCAGATTGTCTCTGATAAAACCAATAATTCTCTGCGTGAATCTGCAAGTCTAAAAAAGATGTTCTACAGACTCATAGTTCGATTTGCATAGACTGCACCAATATGGACCAGACCAACCTTTTTTGATCAAATTATCATAGGTATTGATTTTATTTCGGAGGTAAAGCCAGCTGAAGCAAATGATCTTGAGAGGTATCTGGAGTTTCCAAATCCTGCACAGAAAGCCTTCAGGCTTATCGAATACCAAGGAACTTGCAATAAAATCATGCATCAAGTTAACTTTAACCGCGCCTGAAGACTGGTTATACAACCAAGCCAAAGAATCAGGGTAGTTGTTGATGTGAATTCCACCATGCATCAAACCTTTGATATAATTTGTCCAGGCTGCTTTCCAATGACCATCAAGTTCAAGATCATCTGCAGATATCCAATAATATGAATAGGTACAGGCCTCACCTCTATTGATAGCATCGAAGAGTGTAACAATGCCATAGTCCTCAAGATACAATCTAAGATCTGCAGGAAGCATGTAATCAGAAGATACACCAGAAATGGGATCAAGACCAATTTTGATAAGCTTGCCATCGCCAGTTTTCAATCCAAGGCATCTAGTAATCTAGGACATGGCCCGGATGAACCCATTCCACACATGAGAAGTGCTCTGCACCTAGGTTTAATTCTTATAAGTAACATGATGCTCTTGTTGAGCCACTTTATAAGTAATAAATGAGTGGATACCAATGGACTAGCCCTCTAACAAATAGTAAGCCACCTTAAAAAAAAATAGTCTTGAGCTTTTGTAGGGGGTAGCGATATGAACATCTTCGCATATATTCCATAGAATTTATGCCATGTGGAAACTTCGTGGGAGAGCGCTTTCCTTATGGTGGGACATACCCCGTGTGTTGAAATTTGAACCCTTTCTAACCCTTCTAAAGGGTTATATCCCTTCCTAGATGTGTAAAGTTAAAACTTCTCTTCAAAAAAATAAAAAATCTGAATTTTACCCATCCATTTAAGAAGAGCATAATTTATATCAACATTTCAAAAGAAGGGCGACATTTGAAATTATCCATCTTTATAAATTTATCAAGATGTTGAAATTCCCATGCTATAAAGTTCGACTCATCATTCAAAATATTAGAAATATCATAAATTATAAACACCCACTCACTCACGTTACACACTCATTGCTTAGCTGTGCAAGATGACGAGTCATGACTGATGACTATGAGGAATTGGCCACTGGGATGTGACTCCGACTCCTGAGTCACTTGGGGTTGCAATCTGAGGCATGAAAATGTGTTAGTAACTACGACTGTAGCAACAAAGAACAACTACTAGTCTAATACTAAACCCGAAACGAGCCTAAAACTTTGTGCTTACTACCTATGTGAACATGGCTACCAATTTCCACTAGGTTTTTTGTTAAAATGAAATTCAAATGGTACGTTTGATGAGTCCTCCTCTACAAGACTTCATTTCTTGCATGAATATCATGGACTCATGACAACTATATAAACAACATTCAATGTCATGCAACTACAAATAACGACATGTAGTTAGGATCACAAACTATGTAGAGGTCGATTTATGCATTGATCTAGAGAGGTGTCATTGGGCACACAATATGGATAAACAATGAATTACAAAAAACATTTGGACCAAAGCACCATAATGGTTATAAAAACAATTTTTGGCTCAAGAGTAGCCTTCAATTTGGTGGGTGGCATGATCATGATGTAGTCTCCCTTCATCTTTCTAAAAATTTGTGCTTCTCACAATATTTGTCCTCGGTGCTCACCACCAAAATATGTATAAAAATTACTTGTCTCTACATACTCTTCTCTTTAAATCCTAATCTCATGGTCATAACTATGGATTATTATGCACATGCACATCCTCACCTTATGATATAAATTGGGTTAAGGCACAAAAACAACCATAAAATATCAATGTGTCAAGATGTAAAGAGTAAGAGACAACTATAAGCGAGTATTATATTAAATTTATCATAGAAGTCTTTAATTTACATTGTCAACTAATATTTGACACGTTGGATTGTTGTGATGTTCTTATCACTCCTTACCAATGTGATTCCAAGGCATTCTTTGAAGACGAAGTCCACAATTTTAGGTCTTGTTCCTCATTCTCATGCCTTTTGGTAAGATAACAAGAAGGGTAGTGACCCTCATCAACATGGAAAACAATTTCTACATAGAGGTAGATACATTAATTGTTTTCATTAAATAACTTAAATTTCCTACTTGTGACTGTCAGTTCATCGAATCGTGGATTGGTACAAAACACAACAAATTTTAGAGCTTCGAGCTTAATTATTCACACCTAGAACTCTCTCAAATCCAACAATTAAAAAACTTATGTTGGTGTTCTAGTTCAATTTAAAAGGAAGATTGTCAACACCATGTCAAGACTTAGACATGGAGTGAGTTGCAAGGCTCTAGCTGACTTAGGCTTAGTTCCATTGCCCCTCCATCACATACATGTGTGCTGTCGTGACAAGTGTTAAACAACAAAATTTGATACCCTGAGGTCATGTACCTACCCCTCTGCAGAGGGAGAACGTGACTTCAACTGCTCGCTCTGATATACCACAATGTAGCATCCCCGCTAGTCTACCACTGCTATGGTATACCATGATGTCCATGAACCCGAAGCCCATACACCTGACTGATATGCACAATTATTTAAAATTTCTCTTTACTATCTCATTAACACAGTCATGGGTAATATACATCCTTTAACATTCATGCTTAAGCATAAACATCATTGTGACAATCGTTTTTCCCTTGATAGATTCATTCTGTGACCAGAAAAACCTTTTCTGCATTGAACCTGTCCTTTCCGCACTCTTCTCTCCGCATTCCCCTTTCCGCCTTTCGATGCGAAATATGGGAACCAGATACATAATGTGTGACGGAGTCATTTAAACACTTTCCGCCTTTTGCCTTCTGCTGTGGAACTCCAGAATCAGAAAACCCGCGAAACGATCACTTGTCTTTTGACTTTCTACCTTCCGACTTCCGCCTTTCCTCCTTCCGCTGCGGACCTCAAAAATAAAAAACCCACAAAATGATCACTTATCTTTCGACTTTCCCCCTTCTGAGTTCCGCGTTTTTGCCTTCTGTAATGGACCTCGGAAACCAAAAAACTTGTAAAACGATCACTTGTCTTTCAACTTTCTGCCTTTCGACTTCCGCCTTTCCGCCTTCCGCTACAGACCTCGGAAGTCAGAAAAAAACTTTTCTCCTTAACCTTTTCCGATTTTCTGCCTCTCGCCTTCTGCCTTCCGCAGGAGGATTCCTGGGTACGGAAAACATACTTTTTCCTTGGAATTTCCGACTCTTTCTCTGCTTCCGACTTCTGCGTTCCGCATGCGGATTCCAAGGTGCGGAAACGCTTAAGTCATTTGCCTTCTAACTCCATAAATAGGACTCTAGCCTCCATGATCATTAGCAAAATGCATTGAAACATACAAGGCATATACAGATGCAAATGCAAGAACATTTAACAACAGTAAACTCTACTGAAATTATCAGCAAGCATTCATCATATTGAATTCATTCATAACCGAATACGTTGCATAAATACAAATAACAAAGAATACTTATATTGAAGATGAAGCTCTCCCACAACTAGCTATGTCACTGCAACGTTCCACCCAACCATAGGTCGGTTGTGTTCATTAATCTCTCAACACAACTGCCACCCCTAAGCTGGGCATGACTTCCACAAGGAACAAGGGAACAACATGCTCACACATAGCCATAACACATCAAACACAATCAAGCCAACCTACAGTTGGGTTTATCAGACTATCCATACAAGCCAATACACAATTGGGTTTATCAGGTTGCAGGAAAACAAGCCAACTAACATATGGGTTTCAGAGGCTACTCAGCCAAGCCATCTCACTGCTGGGTTTCACAGGCTATTGAGCCAAGCAAGCTAACACCTGGGTTTCACAGGCTACACACAGTCAAGCCAACATTCACATTTAGGACCAGCCAAGCTAACTAACAGATGGGTTTAAGAGGCTACTCAACCAAGCCATCTCAATGATGGGTTTCACAGGCTATCCAACAAAGCCAGCTAACAATTGGGTTTCACAGGCTGTCTAGCCAAGCATCACACATGGCCAAATGCACAACAAGACACAACCAAGCCAATATCTGATTGGGTTTCACAACTTTCCCAACTAAGCCAATATATAATTGGGTTTCATAGGCTTTCAGCCAAGCTAATCTATGTTTGGGTTTCACAGGCTGCTAAGGTAGTGGAAAGGAAGAATGGCTAAGCTATTAGCTCATTCAAGAGCTAGGGACACCTCCACAAGATCTATCTGGCCTGGAATGCACATTACATGCACCCCAACACAAGGAAGTATCCCCTTCTCTGCTACACAGTCCCTCGGGCTATACCTTCCATTCTAGTGTTCTTCAGGGCATGCAGAGAAGATTCACCAGCCACTCTTATCTTTTTGTGAGGTTCCTCTCTTCAGCAGGTTTATGAAGCCCATTCGATGTCTCTTCCATTCATAATTCTTGCATACAGTTCAGACCCAAACCAGGGTATGCATCACAACAACCAGACCCAAACCAGGGTACACAGAAACAAAAGGCTCCACACTGTAACAAAAATGACCAGGTTTGCATACCAGTCTATAACACAGAGAAACACTGCAGAACAACTCGTTCCGCAACTCAAGAGAGTGAACAATGAATAATGGATCGAATGCCTCCCCAGAACAATCGTGACTGCAGGATAGGGAAGAATGAACAACCATGTCAACCCAGAACAACAAAAAAACCTTCTCGCGACTGAGGGAAAGACGGGATGGAACGCATCCGTGTGCTTACTTGCTTCAGAAGCAAGAACGTGGCTTCCTAGACTGCAGGAAGGCTTAGTCACGAAACTGACTACATGCCTTGCTGTGCCCAAGGCATTAACTACCTCAACCACTCTTCTGGAAGAATTGAATGATTGAGGACAGAGGACAAAAGGGGTAGATTGACATCTGGTCTCACCCTATGGCTCAAGAGTTTGACTAACTCCCCTCCCTATTCCTTGTGAAATCATGCCGCCATCTCTTACGTTGCAGTGCATAGCTAGCTATGGTATTTTATTAAATTGCATATTTACATGATGGCTTCAAAATATAATGTGCCTGACTTAGCACTATACCCATGAGCATCAACCTTGATCACCGATACACAAAACACTAATTCAATGGCAGGGCCTTGGCCTTGAGCTCCTCGCCATTATTTAAATATAATATATACATCATGTACAAATTTAATACCATGGGGTCAAAACCAAGATGTTACACCAAAGCCCGATGATGCTCGCGTTGCTAACATTCTAGTTATGTACGAGTATTTTTTAATGTTTTCCGAGTTGTGTATTATTTTTTCTTAGACAACCAATGCTCATCATTCTTACATCTATGAGGCCTTGATGGTTACCCTCTCTTCAGTTTGAATTAAGTTTTTGGTTGGTTTTACATGTATTTTTTGGTTGTAGGTTTATTACACCGTTGTTTTGCTTAGTGGCCTCATTTTGTGCATAGTTAAGAGTAAATAGTTCTCTCATGGTTCTAGTTTTTTTCTAAATTATATCTAGTTATAACATCTTGCACTATGCATAAGATCAAGCGGATACTACAATATGGTTATTGCATAGTCAGAAGTAGTTTTTTTTGTATAATAAAGTGTTCTCCAAGTCAAACGCATACAATAGAAAGTTGTTATGTTAGTGAACTATAAAATTTATATTAGGTATATGTTAAATTAACATGTTCAAATTAAATTTTATTGAAAATATATCATTTAGATCTTAATAAGTGCTAAATTATTTAAGATTGTAAAATTTTTTAAAAATAATATTTATTTTCTACATTTATAGAAGCAAGAGTTTAGCTATTTTATACTTCTCACACCCCCTCCAAATTTGATCACTGCAGATACCCATCTCCAAAATAGGTGAAAGCTTCTCCTGGGCGGGTTTTGGCTCCCCAGCCAGCAGTTTTAGCGTTCCCATCTGGCACTTTATTGCAAGCCTATCCGACGGGTGGAAGAGCTGACCTGCCACATCGACAAAGAGCTAGTGCGCTTTACATTTCGGAGGATGACCTGGATTCCAACAACATGTGGACTCTCCAGAAATAGAGGTTAGGTTTAGGGTTAGTTGGGGCGAGGATTAGTGTATTTTTTTTGAATCATCATAACAATAATTTTTTAAGAGTATATTTAATAGTTTGTAAATTAACTGTCGGTTTTGAACCTGTGATTTCCAAGGAGATAACACATGTTCTGTATTTTGTGTCTCTCCTTTATTAAAGCAGAAGATCAACACATGTTGTTTGTAGTAACCCTTATTTTGCTTGCTTCTTG
Source organism: Pseudotsuga menziesii (assembly GCA_001517045.1). NCBI lineage: Eukaryota > Viridiplantae > Streptophyta > Pinopsida > Pinales > Pinaceae > Pseudotsuga > Pseudotsuga menziesii. The sequence goes on along the minus strand of LPNX010729543.1, from coordinate 511,066 downwards.
AAACTAAGGATATCTCGAGCTAAAGTAATGGCGTTGGTGCTTTGTTACAGAGGAAATAAAATTGGAGACATCTAAAAATTTGACCATAGTTTAAATCTAAACTTTATATTTTTTTTTGAAATTGGGTGTTTTTTTATTGTGATTTGATGGTAGATATAGATTTAACGTCTTTAGAAATCTTTGAACACCAAGAATTCTAGAACTTAAGAATTATAACCATAATTTAAAATCATTTTGACGAATTTTTTTTTTAAACTGTAAATTCTGATTGGAAAAAAGGAGAAAATATTTTATATAGATTTTAAATATAAAATATGGTATAATTTTAATAATTCTAGAATCTGGATTTAAGATAACAATGCTTTCTTCTACCTAATTACATTCAATCTATTTAGAATATAACTTTAGTATATTTTTAAATGAAGATGAATTTCATAATAACACTTTACCATTAATCAAATCACATCTATAATTCGCAATACCAAATATAAAAGTCAAATCTTTAGAATTTGTATGTTATCAGTGGGACAAGTTATCCTTTTTGAACAAATTAATGTTCAAATTTACAAATACCTTATTTTTAAAAAATAAACTAACTTTTATTATTTATTTATCTAACACACCAAATATTAAAGAAGATTTAACGTATCAACCCCCTAATTTCAAAGTTAGTCCAATATTCGTATGAAAAAGAAATTCTGTCAGAATATGGTTGAGGTAGTTATTGCAGGGAAGGGAAAGAGTATGGGAAAATTCGAATTGGGTAGAGCACCCAGTTTTGAATGTCGTGTTTTGACCTCATGGGAAAGAAAAACACCCGGAACCGTATGCCAGTTTAGGCTGAGGAGTTCATGTCTTCGTTTGGATTCACGTTTTGGGAGCGGCAAGGCATCTTGCTCATCCATCATCATTCTCTCCATTCGCGTGGAATCTCTTGGGAAGCTGAGTTCTTCATGTGTGTATCCTTCGTGTTCTGCAAGTGTTTTCCCTTGGAGAGACTGTGATTGTTATGTTGCAGCGTTATCTTGAACTACAGAGTATATGAGACCCTGTTACTCGTGTTCTAGAGTAAATCCTGTGTTGTGGAGTCTCCTTGTCGTTGTTGTGTTGTGAACCCTGGTTTGAGTCGGAACTATGTACAAGACTTAGGAATGGGAGAGACGCAGAATGTGCTTGATAAACCTAGTGTGGAACCTCACAATAAGATAAGAGTGGCTGGTGAACCTGCAATGCACATACTGAAGAGCACTGGAGGGGAAGGTGTAGCATGAGGGACTGTGGAGCAGAGAAGGGGACACTTCCTTGTGTTTGGTGTGTAGGCAATGGAGAATCTAGGCCAGATAGGTATTGTGAATGTGTTCTTAGCTCTGTAGATGAGCTCACTAGCTTAGCAGTTCTTCTTGCCCATTGCCTTAGAAACCTGATAAACCCAACTAGAAAGATGGCTTGGTTGGTAGCTTGATAAACCCATCTGTTGCCTTGGTTGTGTCTTGTTGCATTTGACTTGTGAGTAACCTTTGGTTGGATAGTCTAATAAACCCAGCTGTGAATGATGGCTTAGCTAGGTAACCTAATAAACCCAGCAGTGAGATGGCTTAACGGTGTACAATCTGATAAACCCATATGTTCGCTTGACTGGTCCTTAAGGTGAATGTTGGATTGACTGTGAACAGTTTGTAAAACCCAACTACGAGATGGCTTGGCTGAGTGGCCTGTGAAACCTATTTGTTGGTTGTTTCCCCTTGCATCCTGATAAACCCAACTATGTTGGCTTAGCTGAGTTTTGTTGCACCCTTGGCTATGTATGAGTCTGCTAGTGTTCCCTTATTCCTTGAGGAAATAATGCCCAAATCAGGGGTGGTAGTGTTGCTGAGAGATTGATGAGCACACTGGCTTATGGTTGGGTGGAACGTTGCAGTGACATAGCTGGTTGTAGGACAAGTTCTTCTCAAGATAAGTGTCATTGTCCATGTTAACCTCTACAATTGTATTTCTTACATTGTAATTGCTTGATGGAATATGATGAACATGTTGGATGTGTTGAATTGATGAATCGTTCCTTTGAATAACTGCAATTATTGGCATCTGTGTATGTTTCCTTCAATGCATTGTTAAACTAAGTTGCAGGGTTAGAATGCCAGATTCATGTTGGCCTGGATGGCCAAGTCTGTTCAAGGATTTCGATTAGCAGGTTGAAATTCGAGCAAAAACCTTCTTCTGCAATGGTTTATTCTGCAGGTGGGATGTGGAAGACATCCTATGGCAGAATTGGACCTCCGTAATTTCCTTTCCGCAATTATGGGATGCGGGATGCAGAGATGTATTTTTGTGAATTACGGCTTTTTGCAGTTTTCATACCACAACGCACCTCTCCGCAACTTGTGGGATGCAGAGATGTCTTTTGTGAATTATGGCTTTCCGTAGTTTTCATTCCGTAATGCACCTTCCACAACTTGCGATATGTAGGACGCGGGATGCGGCTTCGTAGATTTTGATTTCCGCAACGGTCATTTCCGCATGTGGGATGCGGGAGTGCAGGATTGCGGTATCACAATTTCCACAATTCTCGATCTCGTAACTCAAGTTTTCCATGCCCTCGATTTTTACAGGATGATTCTTAGCCTTTGATTTGATTCCAAATGTGGGACCGTTTGTGATTGTTGATTTTCGTCGCTATTTCTCTCCGTCATCCGATCTCCTTTGGCATATTTCCTTGCATATCATCAAACTGATCAATGGAAGACGAGAGAGAGCATGATAGTGTTGGAAATGTTGAGAAGTGGTTTGTGGCCATGCCCTATGTTTCGATGAACAGTAAAGGTTCTCGATGAATTTTTAATTCCACATTATAATGGGGTATGGGTACGCTACAAAGTGGTATCAGAGCCATGGGTTGCAGCGCTGGGCCTAAAGGGGACAAGTTGAAGAGTTATCAGAGCTTCTGGTTGCAGCATTGGGTCTGGGCCAGGACGAACAGTTAGAGGAAATAAGAACATCCTCTAATACCAACCCTGTAGCATGCTACATAGTCGTATCAGAGTTGTTGGTTGGATCATTGGGCCTGGATGGTCCAGTATGGATAGTGCAAGGGATAAGAATATCCCCGGATGCCACATTTTAGTATGCTACAGAGTGGTATCTACATAATGGTTCCAACACTACAACGTGGTATCAACGTTGCGGGTTGCAGCGTCGGGCTTGAAAGGACTGGGTTGAACAATTAACAGAGCTGTTGGTTACAGTGTTGGGCCTAGATAGGCCAGGTGACTGTAAGTAAATGGTTTTAATTTTGAATTACTATGTATATAACAAATGGTGTTTGATAACACATTTTGCAGAGTCATAGGGCATATTGGAAAAGTGGGTTGTTGGCTCAGCCATGAGAACTTGTGGCATGAATGATGTATAGGATACCTATGAGCATGAGGAGGATGCTATGGGGGAAAATTTCCGAGTTCGAAATGCTGAGACAGAGTCTAATGGGAGGTTTTAAGATACTCCCTAGAATTTGCAGCCACCATGAGAAGCCTCAGGGTGGAGATGCAGAGCTACAGGGTAGATAATGAAAGGTTGGTTGAGGCTTAGGAGGAGCAGAATCAGCTGGATGCAGCCATGTTGCAAATTTTGACAGACATTCAGAGGCAGATGAACTCTGGGGATCGGACATTAAGGCCGGAAGGCAGTAAGAGCACTGCTAGAAGGAGAAAGAGATCTCCTAGTGAGTCATCTGACTATGAAGGATCCACTAGCGATTCAAGTTCCTCTACTCATAGGAATGAGAGGAAGAGGCGTTATCGAAACCATTCACGTGATGAGATTAAGAAGGTGAGGCCGCGTATCTTCAATGCCGAGATAAAGAATGGTCAAGAAGTTGAAGCTTGGCTTCTTGGGATGAGGAAATATTTCCAAGTTCAAGATTATTCAGGAAATATGAAGGCTAGAGTAGCCATCTTCAATTTGACTGGAAGAGCATCCATATGGTGGGAGCATTTCAGGCAAGTGAAGAAGATTAATGAAAGGAAAATTGCGTGGAGACAGTTCCATTAGTATTTCAAGTAGAAATACCTCTTTGACAGGTACTATGATGACAATATCAAAGAATTTCATGAGCTGAGATTAGGACATCAGACCATGGAAGAGTATGCAAACAAGTTCTTGGAGCTATTGAGATATGTCAAGTACATCAAGGATGAGAAAGTGAAAATCCGACGTTTCCTAAGTGGATTGCCTTAGTCTTACAAAGACAAAATTGAGTTTTATGAGCCTAGAACTCTGGAAGAAGCAATAAGGAAAGCTAGGTATTGCTATGAGAAAAGCTGAGGAAAACCTGACTATCATAAGACATGGAAGGACAGAAAGAATGAGAATTCTGACCAAAGGAAGAAAGGTTTTAAACCTTCTAACTTCAGGAATCAGCAGAAGGAACCATCCCAAGCTGAGAAGAAGCCAGCTAGAGTGGCGGGAAAAAATCCAAGAGATCCATAGCAGATCAGAGAACCACTCCAATGTTGGATATGTGGAGGACCCCACATGCGCAGGAATTGTCCACTCGAGAATGAGAGTGTAAGGCCAACTTACAAACTTCAAGAGGTAGAAACAGTGGGCCAAGTAGCGAGGGTCGTCCCTAGGATTTACGCAATGCAGGAGGACCGCTTGGAATATCATCAGTCAACTGTTGTTGAAGTTGCAGGTAATATTGCTGAGCAATTTGTTTCTATTTTGATTGACCCTGGTTCTACCCAGAGTTACATTGCCGGTAGAGTAGTGGAGATTTGTGCTTTCAAGAAAGTAAGGCATAGCAAATCGTGGTTAGTTCATCTAGCCACTAAAACTAAGAGAAAGGTTAGTGAAGTGGTAGAGAAATGTCCATTGGTGATGAATGGATGGGCTACTTGTCTAGATCTGAATGTTCTACCCCTTAGTTCCTATGATGTTCTCATTGGAATGGATTGGTTAGAAGCTCACAAGGTAAAGCTTGATTGTTACCATAAGACTTTTGAATGCACGGATATAGAAGGGAACTCGAGAGTTGTAAGAGGCATTCCAAAGGTAATTTCATTGAGGCATATTTCAACAATGCAGTTGAAGAAATTTTGTAGGAAGGGTTTCCAGTTGTATGCAGCTCATATTGTGGAGGCATCGGAGAATAAAATTCCTAGGCTGCAGGACTTTCAGGTATTGCAAGAATTCAGGGATTTTTTTCCTGATGATATTCTAGGGATTCCTCCAAAGAGAAACATTGATTTCAATATTGAACTTGTGCTAGGAGCAACACCAGTGTCCAACACACCCTACAGAATGAGTACACTGGAAATGTTAGAGCTAAAGATGCAGCTGCAAGAGTTGTTGGAGAAAAAGTATATCAGGTTGAGTGTGTCTACTTGGGGAGCACCGGTTCTGTTTGTAAAGAAGAAAGATGGTACACTCAGATTGTGTATTGATTACAGGCAGTTGAACAAGGTTATGGTGAAGCATAAATATCCTTTGCCTAGAATTCATGACATCTTTGATCAAATGAGAGGAGAAAGGGTGTTTTCCAAGATTGACTTGAGGTCTGGTTACCATCAGGTGAGAATTAAGGATGAATAAATTCATAAGACAACCTTCAGAACAAGGTATGGACATTATGAGTTTGTAGTAGTACCATTTGGTCTCACAAATGCACCAGCTATGTTTATGTGCCTTATGAATAGTGTCTTCAGCAGGTATTTGGACAAGTTTGTTCTTGTTTTCCTTGATGGCATTCTTGTTTATTCTAAGAAAAGTTGGGGATCATGTTTACCTCAGAGTGAGGGAAAAGAAAAGTTCCTTGAAACTTGGAAGTTGTGCCAAGTTGTCACCTAGATATTGTGGTCCGTTTGAAGTGCTTGAAAGAATAGATCCAGTTGCATATAGACTTGCATTGCCAGCTAGCACTAGGGCTCATAATTTTTTTCATGTTTCTTTGCTTAAGAAATATATACATGACCCTAACCATGTGATAAATTGGGATTTGATTCAGGTGGAACTCGAGTGAGAGTTTTGAATCGAGCCAATGCGCATCCTCGACAGGAAGGTCATCATGCTCCAGAACTAGGTCATAGGACAAGTAAAGGTGCAGTGGGAGCACTACGGTCCTAAAGAGGCTACATGGGAGCTCAAGGATGCCATGCGATTGGCACATCCATTTTTTTTCGAAACTGCGGAGCATTGAGGGTGGTACCAGTGTAGCATTTTTGTTCAATTTTGTAAAGCACCGAGGATAGTGCTATTGAAGGGGGAGGGGAATGTAACACCCCAATTTTGACCTCGTTTGCATTAATGTATATGATGTAAATATTATCTGGAATCATGACAAGGAGCTCAAGGCCAAGGTGTTAAATTTTTCATATGCTTAGCTAAGACATCAGTATTTCATTACATTTTCATAACAAAAGTATATAAATAGGGTCACTGAAAGATAGACAAGCACAACCATACAAAAGGAACACAAAGATTTATCCTGGGAAAACCCTAAAGGGAAAAACCTAGCAAAAGCTTCCTCAATATAGATGCCCCAAAAAGATAAAAGATAAAACCAACAAGGAGATCAAAGCTTGATCCTCCTCCTTCTCCTGCTACTTCTCTTCTCCACTAATGCGCTACACAAGTGAGAATGTGTGTGTCTCAAATGAGGAGCACCACACCTCTATTTATATTCATCCGTTCACTTGATGTAACTCATCCGACATGTAGGCTCGAGTTAATCATGTAGGCTCGAGTTACACATGTAGGCTCAAGTAACCACACTGGGGTACTAATGACCCACCTTTACAAATAGAGGGGACAACCTCATGACTCTTATTAGTTCTTTCGATTAGAAGCATCGGGGTACAAGATAATACAAGTGGTTCTCCCGGTAGGACCACCGGGGACCACAAAAGATACATATAGAATATTATTCGAAGTTACAATATTTCAACACTCCCCCTTAACGAGAAGGGTATTCTACAACAACATCAACAACAACAATAGTAGGAGAGGACATCATCAACAGCATCAGGGTAACACATCTATAAATCATTGGAATCTTTTCAACATCATATAGTCTTTGTCTTCAATATTTGACGACAACAACTCTTTAATCAACATCAACATCTTTTGACCTTTTGATCAGCAACATCTTCAACACTTTGATCTTTCGATCAGCAACATCTTCAACAATTAGACCTTTCGATCAGCAGCAACATCTTCAACACTTTGACCTTTCGATCAGCAACATCTTCGGCACTTTGACCTTTCGATCAGCAACATCTTCAACACTTTGACCTTTCGATCAGCAGCAACATCTTCGGCACTTTGACCTTTCGATCATCACCAATATCTTTAGCATTTTGATCAGCAATATCTTCAGCACTTTGATCTTTTGATCAACAAAGACATCTTCAGCATTTTGACCTTTCGATCAAAAACATCATCACATTCAGATTAGTAACATCGTGATCAGCACCATCATCATAGTTCAACTCTCGAACAGAATCATCATCATCATATTCTGATATTTTGATCAGTATGTCATCATCATCACATACTGATCATCATCATTGTCACACTTTGATCTTTCGATCAGTACATCATCATCATCATACTCTTGATCGTTCGATCAGTACATCATCATCATACTCTGATATTTTGATCAGTACATCATCATCATACTCTGATATTTTGATCAGTACATCATCATCATCATAAAAACATCATCATCATGAAAACATCAACATCATCAAAACATCATTATGATCAAAACATTCAACATCATCAAAACATCAAAATATCATCATCATCACACTTTGATCTTTCGACCAATATATCATCATCATCATAAAATCATTATCATCAAAACATCAACATCATCAAAACATCAACATCATCATCATCAAAACATCAACATGACCCTTCCTTTCAGAATTACGGGATCAACATGTCTGTGGTACTCAGATGATCCTTCCTGTCGAAATTACAGGATTTAGGTCTTTACGGAGTTACTAACGATCCTTCCTTTCGGAATTACGGGATCAACACATTTGTGGAGCTCAGACGATCCTTCCTTTCAAAATTATGGGATCAAGTCTTTATGGAGCTACTAACGATCCTTCCTTTCAGAATTACGGGATTTAGGTCTTTACGGAGTTGCTAACGATCCTTCCTTTCGGAATTACGGGATCAACACATTTGTGGAACTCAGACAATCCTTCCTATTGAAATTACGAGATCAACACATCTGTGGAACTCAGACAATCCTTCCTATTGGAATTGCGGGATCAAGTCTTTACGGAGCTACCAATGATCCTTCCTTTCAAAATTACGGGATTTAGGTCTTTATGAAGTTACTAACGATCCTTCCTTTCAGAATTATAGGATTAACACATCTGTGGAACTCAGACAATCCTTCCTATTGGAATTACGGGATCAATTCAATGATCCTTCCTTTCGGAATTACGGGATTTAGGTCTTTACAGAGTTACTAACGATCCTTCCTTTCGGAATTACGGGATTTAGGTCTTTACAGAGTTACTAACGATCCTTCCTTTCGGAATTACGGGATCAACACAGTTGTGGAACTCAAACAATCCTTCCTATTGGAATTATGGGATCAACACATGTTCTCGAGTACCGAAGTCATCGGATCTATTCTGAACCGAGGTTCAAGGATGATACAATCCTACTACCTTCTCGATGACCGAATTTCATCGGATCCATTCTGAACCAAAGTTCAAGGATGATACAATCCTGCCACCTTCTTGATGACCGAAGTTCACCGGATCCATTCTGAACCGAAGTCCAAGGATGATACAATCCTGCCACCTTCTCGATGACCGAAGTTCACTGGATCCGTTATGAACCAAAGTTCAAGGATGATACAATCCTGCCACCTTCTCAATGACCAAAGTTCATCGGATCCGTTCTGAACCGAAGTCCAAGGATGATACAATCCTGCCACCTTCTCGATGACCAAAGTTCACCGGATCCGTTCTGAATTGAAGTCCAAGGATGATACAATCCTGCCACCTTCTCGATGACCGAAGTTCATTGGATCCTTTTTGAACTGAAGTTCAAGGATGATACACTCCTGCTACATTCTCGATGACCGAGGTCATCGGATCACTTCTGGACATATGTCCCAGGATGATACAATCCCTCTTCATTCTTGAAGACTGAGGTCTCCGGATCACTTCTGGACATATGTCCTAGGATGATACAATCCCATTGCAACATCACTACTCCCCCTTTCAAGGAAGGTCTTTTCAAACCACACCAAGCATGTCTCGAAAGTGTTCGAACTTTACTCGGGACAGAGGCTTCGTCAGCACATCACCATTCAAACCATCATCATCTACATCTTCAGTATGTGAATACTGAACTATCACCATATGTATCTTTAGTATGTGAATACTGAAAGCATCATCATCTATATCTTCAGTATAGAAATACTGAAAGCATCATCATCTCTATATTCAGTATAGAAATACTGAAAGCATCATCATCTCTATATTCAGTATAGAAATACGGAATCATCATCATCTACATCTACAGTATGTAAATACTGAAACATCATCTATATCTTATCTCATATGTAGAAATACCGAATTTTTATGTGTTACAATCGGAACACAGGGTTCTTTGTCATCACAAATATGGTTATCACATAGAATCATTGTAGTATCCATATTCAGGTCAAAGAGACCTGATATCAGCTTCCGAAGCCATATGACTTCACAACTTAGCAGAGTAATCTGCTATGTATTTTGCTTCAGCCGTGCTACGAGAAACACTAGACTGTTTCCTGCTAAACCATGAACTCATAGAAAACCCCAAACAAAAGCATCTACCTAATGTGCTTTTCCTATCTGAGATACTTACAGCCCAATCTACAATTGTGTAGCCATACAATCTATACTCATGGCTACCATCATAGTATAGACCAAAGTCTACATTCCCTTTCAGATATCTCATCACATGTTTTGCGGTTACTAGGTGAACCCGTCTTGGTTGAACAAGATATTGACTTAAGGTGTTCATAGCAAAACAAATGTCTGTTCTGGAATTTGTTAAGTACATTAATGACCCAATGATCTGTCTGTAATGAGTCACATCCACTAACTCTGATGAGTCATCAGCTAACAGCTTCAGGTTGGAGTCCATGGGTGTGGCCATGACTTTGCATTCCAACATATCAAATATTTTCAAACTTTGCACTGCATACTTTCCCTGATTGAGAAAGATTCCTTCATATTTCCGGACCTGGGAAATAGAGTATTAGACCAAGGTCTAAATTCTTCAGTGGACTTTTTCTTACATTCTACAATAGGTCATCCACATATAATAACAGGATGACAAGTTCATCTTCTACAACCTTGAGATAAAGGTTAGGATCGACTTTACTCTTGGCAAATCCCATGCTCATCAGGAAACTATCTATTCTTCCATACCAAGCTCTGGGAGCTTGCTTTAGGCCATAGAGGGCCTTATTCAACTTGCATACGTGAGTCCATCTGTCTTCAACTTCAAATCCTTGTGACTATTCGATGTAAAACTCTTCCTCAATCATACCATTAAGGAAGGCTTGTCTTTACTTCATCATGGAAGAAACTACCATGATAGTTCTGAAGAAAGTATACCTTGCTTCTTGGAGTAAGTGTCTCTTCAGAATTAATTCCCTCTTTCTGAGAGAAGCCACAAGTATTTCCTTACTTCTATCTGTAGCATATTTTATCTTACTGATCCATTTGGAAGATACCACATTCTTGCTTTCTGGTTTGAGTATTATATCCCAAACATCACTCTAGTATTCTTTCATCATAACATCTTTCATGAGTTCATCTTGTCAGGTCATCAACATATCCTAGTCTTCTGCATTCAATATTGAAGGTTGGAACCCACTTTACTCTTGGTAAAGTCTCGATCCATCAGGAAGTTGTCCATCATGTCGTACCATGTTGAACTCAGATATCTTTTGTAGTCACTCCCCCTGAAGTGGAGCATAATATTCCCTCTTCATTCTGTATAGGTGGTTCTATGCTTGACATATACTTGTCGATAGAGTATGTCATGTCATAGTCTATTGTTTCAAAGGAAACTCACGAACTTTGCTTTGTACACTTGTTCTTGTAGATCCATATGGAAGATACTACTTACTTCCCTTTATGTCTCGAAATCATATCGTATACATCATTCCCCATGATCAACTATTATTCTTTGATCATAACTTCTTTCATAGCATTATTTTCTTCATCTTTAGTTATCTCTCATACCCATGGTGGTATTCATCCTTCGAGGTGGATCTACCACTCTCTGAAGCTCTTTCTTCCGTCATGGTGTCTCTGACCCTGGGAGCTTCAGATTCATGTTCATTGGAGTGAATCTTGAATTGTCATCACTTGTTCTTCAGAACAAGTCTCATCCTTCTTTTCTTGTGGGAGGTTGTACAGGACCTTTCCTACAATTCAAATGCACCAGTTACATGGTTAGAACTATAAAAAATATGCATAACGACAAATTATTATGCATCATACAATTGTTTAGCCAATACAACATTCATCCATGTCTCACGGAAACTTTCTAGATGTCTTCCATCTTTACCATGACATCATTGAGATTGTGCACTAATCCAATATGTCAGCAAAGAGGTTTGATAAGTAGCAATGGAGAGTTGTATGGCACCATGATCTACTTACCCATCACAAGCATAGTAGTAGTATACAATCATTAATGCAAACAATCTATCATGCATAATACATCAACTAAATATAATCAAATGCATAACAAAACAATATCATGCAAAGACAATTGAATACTTATCTTTTATTCGTTTCGTGGGTAGACTCCTTCTTGATCCTTCTACTTCATCATCTTCTTCATTCATGACATCATCATTTCTTATCCAAATGATAAGATGGATAAGAGGTTCTTCAAGAATTGAGTTCTTCACATTACTCATTGCTTGAGGGATCTTCTTTGAATGGTGAGAGCTTGATCTTCAATTGCTCCCACCTTCTTCTTATCTTCTTATGAGTCGAGATTCTTCTTCTTCCCAGAGTCTGTTGAAAGTAATTACTTCCTTCTGGCACACATTCCTTGAATGAATGAATTCTATGATCCTGGGAGACCATTCAAGGTGGCTATTACCACTTCTTCATTCTCCAATTCTTCTTCTACTGCTTCAAGATGTTCTGCATTCTGGATCTTCACATTCTTCAACTGTTTTCTCAAATCCATCTTCTGATTAATGTTCTTATCTTCAAATATCTTGATCAAGGAATCAAACATCTTCGGTGTCTTTAGGGAAAACACTTGTGGTACAATTTGATCCGTGATTGAATCAACAATGATCTTCTTGGCCTTGATCAAGTTCTTCTTGTGTAAGGCTTTGAGCCTCATCTCCTTCTGGAACTGGAACCTCTCTACTCATGAAGGTGTCCAATTCATTTTATTTAGAGAGATCAAATGCTTCCATGCTTGGAAGTTGTCAACTTCACCTAGCTTATCATCAAGCTGATGTGATATATCACTTTTAAATGAGAACCTCAAATGCAAATAACAAAGGATTAGATCTTACCGATTTGAGGTGTCCGTCTTGGTTCCGGAGCTGGCTGATCTAGGGTTTGCCACATAAACCCTAATTTTCAAAACTTGGAATATTTTAGATCTGATTTCATAGAAATATAGATCTCTTCAAATGGAGCTGTCCAAAGTACTCCTTTTCTGAAAACAGTGGAGGGAAGCTCCCGGAACAGGAAGCCCTAGTTTTCCAATTTCTTCTACAGAAATGCCTGTCACTGTTTCTGCGATATCTCTGAAATTACTGCTTCTCTATGTCTAAAATTTCGCACTGAGGTAACCTCACATGTCCCTGATACAATAACATATGTTTCATCAAAATTGGTTTCACCAATTTGGATTTATGATCATTTTACCAAGGTTCCTTGTTACAGGACTGTTCCGAACAACGAAGTTGTACAGATTGCCACGTGTCACGGTTTCATATTCTAAGTTTGCAATTTGGACCATGAGAATTAAAGTCCGTGCCATTTTTGGAACATCTTCAGGAATTCCATTTGGACCTCTGTAGGCCAATATATTGCAATTCTCCCTAGTTGTCCTGTTTAGGGATGAATTCTGGAAGAGGATGGAACCCTAACTTGGAGGAATCATATATCCCAGAATATAGCGAATATGAGGCTGAATTTTGGACAAAGTGTACAGAAGGATTTTATCTTCAGTATCTGGAATTTTCATCTCCTAAACCTTCGCCAATCTCAGGATATAGTGAATGTACCAAAACTTAGCATTTTTAGTATTTAGGGTTTTTCTAGCTTGGGGTCAAACTAGGGTTTGACTTTCCCGGAGTTTCACCCAACCAAAAATATCGATCCAGGTCTCTAAAATTAGATTTTGATGAGGAGATAAATCCTATGCTGGTCTCACTCAAAAATTCTTCTTCTACAAGAATCCCTAATTTCTCGCACCGAAAACTGAAAATGCTCGGAATCGAATTCCGCTTCGACAGAAAGATGCGCCCTTCAATGGAGAGTCAGCCTAGCCTTGTTTTGCTGTTCGATTGTGGAGAGAGAACCAAAAAGTAAGAAGCCCTAGATTCTGTAGATGCACAATTCCTTCTTTCAGGGTGGCTCTAATACCATGTTAAATTTTTCATATGCTTAGCTAAGACATCAGTATTTCATTACATTTTCATAACAAAAGAATATAAACAGGATCACTGAAAGATAGACAAGCACAACCATACAAAAGGAACACAAAGATTTATCTTGGGAAAACCCTAAAGGGAAAAACCCAGCAAAATCTTCCTCAATATAGATGCCCCAAAAATATAAAAGATAAAACTAGCAAGGAGATCAAAGCCTGATCCTCCTCCTTCTCCTGCTACTTCTCTTCTCCACTAATGCGGTACACAAGTGAGAATGTGCGTGTCTCAAATGAGGAGCACCACACCTCTATTTATATTCATCCGTTCACTTGAATTAAATCATCCGACATGTAGGCTCGAGATAATCATATAGGCTCGAGTTACACATGTAGGCTCAAGTAACCACACTGGGGTGCTAATGACCCACCTTTACAAATAGAGGGGACAACCTCATGACTCTTATTAGTTCTTCCGATTAGAGGCATTGGGGTACAAGATAATACAAGTGGTTCTCCCAGTAGGACCATGAAGGACCACAAAAGATACATATAGAATATTCTTCGAAGTTGCAATATTTCAACACAAGGCCCTGTCATTGATTAATGTTTGGTATATAGGCAATCATGGTTGATGCCTATGGTTTATGTGCTAAGGCAAGCACATTTGTAAGCAACATGTAAATATGCAAATTAATGAAAAAACCACAACCAACTATGTCAATGCAACGAAAAATGAGACTGGGGCATGATTTTCCTAAGGATAAGGGGGAGGGAATGTTAACCTTGAACCAGTTTGGGGAAAAGCCATGTGTCATGGGGAAATCCCATAAAAAATGTCAAATACCATTTTTCTTGTCTTTCTTCCCAACCATTTATTTTTGCCAGAATGTTGTTGATGTAGTTATTGCAGGGAAGGGCAAGAGTATGGGAAAATTCGAATTGGGTAGAGAACCCAGTTTTGAATGTCGTGTTTTGACTTCATTGGAAAGAAAAACACCTAGAACCGTATGCCAAATTGGGATGAGAGGTTCACTTATTCATTTGGATTCATGTTTTGGGAGTAGTGGGATGTCTTGCTCATCCATCATCATTCTCTCCATTCGCATGGAAGATCTGGGGCAAGTGAGTTCTTCCTATGTGTATCCTTCGCATTCTGCAAGTGTTTTTCCTTGGTGAGACTGTGATTGTTGTGTTGTAGTGTTATATTGAACTATAGAGTGTATGAGACTCTATTACTCGTGTTTCAGAGTAAATCCTATGTTGTGGAGTCTCCATGTGCTTGTTGTGTTGTGCACCCTGGTTCAGATCGGAACTATGTACAAGACTTAGGAATGGGAGAGATGCAGAATGTGCTTGATAAACCTAGTGTGGAACCTCATAATAAGATAAGAGTGGCTGGTGAACCTGCAATTCACATCCTGAAGAGAACTAGAAGGGAAGGTGTAGCCTGAGGGACTGTGGAGCAGAGAAGGGAACACTTCCTTGTGTTGGGTGTGTAGGTAGTGGGGAAGCTAGGACAAATAGGTCTTGTGAAGGTGTTCTTAGCTCTATAGATGAGCTCACTAGATTAGCAGTTCTTCTTGCCCATTGCCTTAGAAGCCTGATAAACCCAACTGGAAAGATGGGTTGTCTTGGTAGCCTGATAAAGCCATTTGTTGGCTTAGCTGTGTCTTGTTGCATTTGACCTTGTGAGTAACCTTTGGTTGGACAGTCTAATAAAACCAACTATGAATGTTGGCTTGGATAGGTAACTTGATAAACCCAGCAGTGAGATGGCTTGACACTGTACAGTCTGATAAACCCATCTATTGGCTTGACTGGTCCTCAAAGTGAATGTTGTCTTGACTGTGAACAGTCTGTGAAACCCAATTGTAAGATGGCTTGGCTAAGTGGCTTGTGAAACCCATATGTTGGTTGTTTCCCCTTGCAGCCTGATAAACCCAACTGTGTTGGCTTGGATGAGTTTTGTTGCACCCTTGGCTATGTATAAGTCTACTATTGTTACCTTATTCCTTGAGGAAATCATGCCCAGCTCGGGGGTGGCATTTTTGCTGAGAGATTGATGAGCGCACTGGAGGCCTATGGTTGGGTGGAACGTTGCAGTGACATAGCTAGTTGCGGGACAAGTTAGTCTCAAGATAATTTTTTTTGTCCATGTTAATCTCTGCAATTGTATTTATTGCATTGTAATTTCTTGATGGAATATGATGAACATGTTGGATGTGTTGCATTGATGAATTGTTCCTTTGAATAACTGCAATTATAGGCATCTATGTATGTTTCTTTCAATGCATTGTTAAACTAAGTTGCAGGGTTAGAATTCCAGATTGATGTTGGCCTGGATGGCCAAGTCTTTTCAAGGACTTCAATTAGCAGGATGAAATTTGAGTAGAAACCTTCTTCCACAATGGTTTATTCCACAAGCGAGATGCGGAATGCGGAAGACATCCTTTGGCAGAATTGGACCTCTGCAATTTACTTCTCGCAATTGCAGGATGTGGCGTGCGGAGATGTATTTTTGTGAATTACAACTTTTCGTAGTTTTCATTCCACAATGCACCTCTCTGCAAGTTGCGGGATGTGGGATGCGAAGATGTCTTTTGTGAATTATGGCTTTCCGCAGTTTTTGTTCCAGAATGCACCTTTCCGCAACTTGAGAGATGCGGGATGCGGCTTCGTAGATTTCGATTTCCACAACAGTCCTTTCCACATGTGGATACGGGAATGTAGAATGCAAGATGCAGGATCGCGGTATCGTGATTTCCACAATTCCCCATCCTGCAGCTCAAGTTTTCCGCGCCGTCGATTTTTGCAGGATGATTCTTAGCCATTGATTTGATTCCAGATGCAGGACCATTTGTGATTGTTGATTTTCACCGCTATTTCTCTCCATCGTTGGATCTCCTATGAAATCTTTCCTTGCAGATCGTCAAGCTGATCAATGGAAGATGGGAGGGAGCGTGACAATGCTGGAAATGTCAAGAAGTGGTTTGAGGCCATGCCCTATGTTTCAATGAGCAGTAAAGGTTCTCGATGAACTTTTTAATTCCGCATGATAATCGGGTATGGGTACACTACACTTGTGTTGTGTAGGCTAATGGGGGAGGAGTGCTAGTCTATTGTGACAGTTGTGTAGGGGGGTTTTGTAAGAAAAATTTCAGGGGTGAAATGTATCCCATGCGCTAGTCTTCAACATTTTTTCCACATAAAGATTCACCATTTTTCATTTTTTTTCTAAGTTGATTTGCCCAAATTCCATGGGATAACATTTTTTAACTCTAAAAATTGCTAAAATTGTCCATAAAATATATAAAATCCTTAAAAATTTGAATATTTTATAAAAATATCATCCAATATTTAATGGTTGGAAAATTAAGAATTAGTAATATTCACCAAGGTTTCTACGCTTTAAGAAAATTATGGATGATTAAAATTTTCCCTCAGTTTTTGCACCAAAGGGTGACATGAATTGTGGTTTGGTAGAAGAGCTTAGAACTTAACCCTTGTGGATTGATAGTGTTTAAATATTGTAACTTAAGGATATTATAAATGTATTTTACCGATGTACCCCAAGGGAGATGTTCTATTCCCCCGTCAGGATGTTATTATTGTAATTGGTCATCATGGAGTCATGAGGTAAATCCTCCATTTTAAGTCGAGTAAATAGCACCCTAATGAATATAATAAAATACTTTTTGTGATTTCCTAGGTGAAGTCGGCCTAGACAGTTTAAAGGGTCAACTTGATTAGGGTAAAAGTCAGTTGAAAAAAAGAGTATAAATAGAGGAGTTGTGCTTCTCATTTGAACACATAGTCACTCACTTGTGTAGCGCATAGGAGAGAGAGAGACATACCGGTAAGGAGGAGAATACCTGTTTTGGGGTTTCATCTTATACATCTTATATAGAGCAAGTTTTGCTGGGTTTTCTTCCCCTTGAGGTTTTCCCAAGATAAATATTGTGTCTATATTGCGATTGTGTTTCTTTCAGTGATTCTGCATATACTACTATTGTGAATTTGGATTAAACACTAATGATATATATCTAAGCGTATGAAATCTTAACATGGCATTAGAGCTATCCTGAATAGAATAGATTTCACAAGGTGAAACTCTCTCTCCTCTCCCTTTAGAAGAAATTAGGGTTTCTGCAAAGTTTGGAATTTTGAAGATCTGTTTGCATAGAAATTTGTACCTCCCTAGAGTGCAACTATTGATCCCTGGATCGAAGTGTTTGGGTGGTTGAATCTCTGGGAAAGCCAAACCTTAGTTTGGCCCTGAACCATAAAACTATAGAAGACCATAACTAGAAATTCTGCAAAAACTGCAACCTCACAAGTAAGTTTTGAAGGGTGAAGATTTGGGATCTCCATAAACCAAGTGGACCAACCAACTTGCCTCAATCAAGCGCATCTCTTGGTTAGGTCAGATCTTCATTTTGAGAAATTTCAATTTTAGTGACTCTCCTAGATTGGATGGCCCTAAGCACTAAGCTCAAGGACAATTTGGAAGACATAGAAAACTTCCTAGCATGGAAGTATAGGATTGGTCTCATTCCTAGAGAGAATGGTCTTGAGAAGTGCATCAACGATGAAGTTGCAGAACCGAAAGAAGATGAAGCTAAGGAGAAGAATGAGAAATACCTAGTCAAGGAAATGATGATCATTGCTGATTCTAATAAAGATCACTTGATCCCTCAAGTGTTGTCTGAGAAGACACCAAAGAAAATGTATGATGCACTTTCCAGAATGTATGAGGGAAATAACATCAACAAGAACATTAATTTGAGAGATCAACTGAAGGGAACCAAGATGAGCAAAGGAGAATCAATTCAAGATTACTTCACAAGGGTCTCCTAGTTCGGGGAACAACTAAGTGATGATGGGTACACCCTTGATGAGGATGAAATAGTTATGACTACTCTCAATGGTATCACTAGACCTTGGGATTCATTTATACAGACTCTGTGTTCCAGAAAATAAAGTATGAAGTTTGACATTGTATGGGAATATTGCATTCAAGAAGAATCTAGAGTAGCTAACAGAGAAGCTCTACTTAGAAAATATGATCAAGCCCTAGAAAATATTCCTTGAATATGTTACTCTCGCATGGAGAGTGTAGCCACATTCATTTGTGGATTCCATAGTATAACAATCGATTAGGAGTGGTCCTCGCTTTAAAGCAGAAGATGTTCTACGATGAGTCCTTACAGACGATAAGGCTTGCATTTAGGTGCGGTCAAGATCTGCTGTTGCAGATGATACTCTTACATGGAGAGTATGCCTACATGTATATGTATATGCCATATTATAACAATCACTTAGAGTGGTCCTAGCTCTAACAGGCTGAGGATGGTCTACGATGAGTCCTTACAGACGATTATGGTCCTACATTCATTTGCGAATGAATTAGTTGGTTGATACTATGGAACCTCCTCGTTAAGGGGGAGTATGCTGATGAGGACTACATCATTATTGGACCTATGTACTAATGTGATAGGGATTGATCATCCCACAAAGATATCATGTGTACTACAGGTAGTGTGGCGGAGAAGGATTAAGAATATCGAAGTGCTACTGTAAAGTATCAAGAAAATCAAAGTTCTACTACAAAGGATCGAGAAGATAGAAGTGCTACCATCAAAGATAAAGAATATCGAATTGTTGCTATGAAATATCAAGAAGATTGAAGTGCTACTACAAAGGATCAAGAAGATAGAAGTGTTGCTGCAAAAGATCAAGAAGATCAAATTATTGCTGCAAAGGATCGATAAGATCAAAGGGCTGCTACGAAGGATCAGAAGATCGAAGTGTTGGTGTAGAATATATTAAAGAGTAGTTGTTCTAGTTACTGATGATTATTGAAAACTTCCTATGACGTATATATGTATTACCTTGATACTACTGAAAATGCTCTCTCTCGTTACTCCTATAGTTGATGATGATGTTTTCAGTAGAATACCCTTATCATTAAGGGGTAGTGTTAAAATATTGTAACTTCAAAGGATATTCTAAATGTATTTTATTGATGTACCCCAAGGGAGATGTTCTATTCTTGCATCGGGATGTTATTATTGTAATTGGTCATCATATATTCATGAGGTAAATCCTCCATTGTAAGTCGGGTCAATATCACCCTAATGAATATAATAAAATAATGTTTTGTGATTTCCTAGGTGAATTCGACCCAGACAGTTTAGTGGGGTCAACTTGATTAGGGTAAAAGTAAGTTAACAAAAAGAGTATAAATAGAGGAGTTATGCTTCTCATTTGAATATAGACTCACTCACTTGTGTAGTGCATAGGAGAGAGAGAGAGATACCAACAAGGAGGATAATACCTATTTTTTGGTTTCATCTTATACATCTTATACATAGTAAGTTTTGTTGGGGTGGTCTTTGTCACAAATAATTATAAGTGTGATAAAGTGCCTAAGGTTGGGAGGAACATCCTATACCTACAACTAGTTGGTGGACCTTTTCATAAATATAAATGCCTTGAATGTGCTTATCTATAGTTATGCTCATGAAATGACATTTATTTATGTTCTTTTAAGCATTTGAATGCTTTTATATATTTTCCATTTATGTGCATGGAATGGAATTAGCATGGAAGAATGATTATTTGGCATGGTAGTTAGGTAATCAAGGTTGTTGTAGCTCAATTTTGCATATGTTATTCATAGTCAACTTTAAAAATCATGATGAATTAATTAAAGGATAAATGCATATGAAAATGTTAGCACCCCATAACCTCCATAGTGGTATATGGGTGGTTGGGTACATGATAAAAATAAATGGTGTGTGGGAACCATAAATAGAATACACACTCTCCCTCTTACAAGGCCATAACATGCCAAAACATACATTTACCTAGAGTCTTGAATCCATTGTATTATCGATCATATATTGCATTATTAGGGAGGATGGTACATTTATTTTTTGAGCCATTTTGTAGCTATACTAAGTGCTGAAAATTGCCATCAACAAAGCCACCATAATGGAAAACACTGCCAAAATTACCACCATTTCATGTTTTGAGTGCATTCTACTTACTTCCTATGACAATAGGATGAGAAACGGTGTAGGAGATAGAGTTTAACTTAGCATTATATTTACCAAAGGGTAAACCTTGAAGTCGTAGCATATAAGTTTCATTCCTTCTTTCTCTCTCTCTCTCCACACACACACACACACACTACCTAATTAAAATATACAACTCTCCTCTGAATTACACTGAAGCAAGCATAATTAAATTAAAACCTTAGTTGTAGTTGATTGGGTGATGTATTGTGCATTATACACACTTGAATGAATGTAAATGGATAAAATCCATGAAACATATCCAATTTAAATATGCAACAACGTTTTCTAGTATTATGCAAAAGAATGGCATTACAAAACATGGCTCACGACCATCATAAAAGTCCTAAGGATAATAATATTTTGAATTTTTCCATCCTGATGAACTTATTTAGATCATAGTAGATCCAACATACAATTTACCAAATAAGTTTAAGAACTAATTGAAAGAAAACTAGATGGTATATTATCAATCTCTATGGCTGAAAAATCATGATATGTTGTTATGGATGAAGTGAATGGTCAATATAGTTTTAAACTATTGTTTTACTATGTAGTAAATTGAAGGACTAAGTCCTAGTTACGATATATGATAAATGCAATGTAACAAAGTACACTATAAATACAAGTCTATGTATGAATCATAGATGAGGACAATTATAGAAGTTAGGGATGAGGATTTAAGAGAATCAAGTCAATTGAATCATGGAGATATTATTATTGGAGACAATTATAGAGATGAGCGAAGTAAATATCTAATTATGCCATTATTTTTATGGTCAATTTTTATTATTTAAAAAGACATATTGTACAATAGATACACATAAGATGATAAATTAAATGAAATCTACCCTTTGAGGTGTTATAAGTTTAACTTCTGGTGTACTTTTCTTATTTTTGTATTTGATTTTGTTGATACTCAATTTAAATTCTCAACATTACCTCAGTTAAGGTAAGGCTCTCAAAAGGACTCATCAGAGAACACACCATGACAAGTAGAGAGTTTCTTGCATTCTATTTATAACTATGTGCATTCCTTAGTTAGTTAAAGGATAAGAAGTTATCAAAACATATTGAAAGAGTGTTGTTTCTGAACATTATCTTGTTGAATAATAATTATAGTGTTTGTGATTGAAAGAGTGTTGTTCCTGAATATCATCTTGTTGAAGAATAATTATAGTGTTTGTGATTGGCATTGTCAAATCGTTTTTACTGGACTTGTTGATTCAACTATTGCTAGAATTTTCCAAAAAGAAATAGGTGGAATCACTAAGAAGAAATAAAGGTGGATTCACTATTTCTTCCAACAAAATAAAAACTTCATTGAAAAATTTGGTTTTTGTTGATGTAGAATAATTTGCATTTGATATTGAAGATGGAGTTTTTGAGAATTTTTACATAATTTGATGGGAGGCCTCCAAGAATGAATAATATGGTAATGCCAATGTAATTATTGTGTTGTTATGGTCCATAGGTGTTGTTGAAGAATACACAAGGTAAAGGATTGATATTTGAAGTTAAAAGAGATAATATTTAGGATTAATACAAAGACTACAATATTGAACCTTCTTACTAAAATTAAAAGATCAACATCTCTTTGTGGTGTATGAAATTATGGGATATTTATTTGCATGTAATCTTGTCATGCATAGTAATATGGTGTTAAAGAGAAAATCTATTATTGCATTGAAATACTTGAAATACAAGTACTAAAGGTGATTTAACCTTGTAGTATTGAAAAATCCATCAAATAAAAAGGTCACGTAAGAAGTGAGTCAAAGGATGGTGAAGTACCATTTGGACAAGCATGGATCTACTGTAAGCACTTACGTATTCCAATATGAAACAAATTGAAGGAATGTTGTACAAAAAGGAATCAGAGAGATCGTGAGACATTGTAACAAAGCAGTAAGATACACACAAATACTTATCTTATTCTTTAATCATCTATACACATATGCATTGGTAGATTCCCACTAGAAGATGAGAATCTCTATACTAACAAACCACCCTATAATTGCTCTTAAATATACACCTAATTTACTCTTAAGAACACATATGTATGATTTGTATTCATCCCAGCAGGAATCCTTCAATATTAACTATTGCATTTATTAATTGGAGCATTATTCTCCAAAGTAAAAAGCTTAAATGATAACAAAACATATTTTGAAATCTTCATTT
The DNA here is from genome assembly GCA_001517045.1 of Pseudotsuga menziesii. Lineage (NCBI taxonomy): Eukaryota > Viridiplantae > Streptophyta > Pinopsida > Pinales > Pinaceae > Pseudotsuga > Pseudotsuga menziesii. Next base: position 488,141 of record LPNX010729543.1, on the reverse strand, counting down.
TAATGATCTCTGCTTGATTTTGAAATCTTGCAAGTATAGAAATCTATCAAGTTGCCCCATGTTCTTGTGAAAAGTATGATTCTTGTCTCGTGAGATAACATCTAGATGGCCTTGGATATGTTGAGGTATACAAGGAAGGTAAATGATCCTCTTTCTACAACATATATGTCAACTCACTTACCATAACCAATGTGCCAAATAAATTCCAACAAAATAGTAAAGCATGAATATCCAAACAAAGAGGTCTGATATAGTTTGGTTAGGATTGGGATATAGAGAACAAGGAAGAAGAAAAGAAATATTGTGATTGTAAGCCTATAGCAAGGGCACATTATCTATATTTGCAAGAGACATGACCAAGAACTGTGGATCTTTGTGAATTCATAATCTATTATTTAAGTATGGAGGAGCATCCATGGATTGGAATTAAAGTAGCATTAGTCTCCTACTGTGGTTGGGCAAAAGCCCCAGCCACGTGCAGAAGCACCTACCTTCCGTCTATAGGATGGAAGGGCAGAGTTAATGGATGAACAAAAACCTGCAACAAACTGTTAGCAATAAACTAAGCATAAACATCTAAACTATGAACTAAATGAAAAAAACATTTGAACCATTATACCTCATATCTGTTTTGCAAGGGGGCCACCATGCCCAAACTAAGAAGATGCCTCTCCACAGGCAAGGTTGGTGAGGAGTGTGACTCAACACACCAAGGTATGGGAAAATGGGGAAATGAGGTGAATGGGTTAAGAGGAAAGGTCTCTCAAGGCACTCACACGACTATAGTAATGGTAGGAAGAAAAGTAGCCATGAGTGATGGGGACCCCCACCCCTCCTTTTACAGTTTTTCTAATGTTTTAGGGTTTTAAGCCATTGGTTAGGGTTTTGGTCCCTACCTAGCGTTTTAAGCCCCCTTTCTCTTATTTTTAGCTCCTTTCGGGGTTTTTAGGCCTTTTTAGGGATTTTAGCTCCTTTTTGGAGGTTTTAACCCCTTTGTGAGCTATTTTGGCTCTTTTGGGGGTTTTTAAAGCCTTTTTTATTATTTTAGCCTTTTGTGAGAGAAACATAGGTTAAAATGTGGGGGTGGGGGTACAATGGGTTAGGAAATATATGTATATAGGCGGTGTAGGCCTTGTAGAACATGTTAGGAAAATTTGTGTGTTAACATATTTCCCGCTGATGTGTGAGGGCAGGAGCTCATCATATGGCCGATGAACATCATAGGATCCTGAGGATTGTGGAGAGACCTGTGAAGAAGCATCGCTTCCTTGTTCGAGACATGGTGGCTTTGGTTTTTGTATTAATATGGTTCCCATCAATGGGTGAGATACAACGAATGTGTGACATGTATATGGACGAGGTGGGCATACCCATGTTCATAAAAATGTCAAAAGAATAGTGCGTTCAGGGCTCTCAAACACAAGAGTTGATCATGTACAAATATTGTTACATAATGGTGGCCTCAATGAGAGGCTCAATACAATACTGATCTGAAGGACCGATACATTGGACCCATGGCCTTCCCATGGAATGCAATATCTTTATAATTGATGACCTGGTGGATATGGAAGTTTACATGATTGTAAGGGCTCACTGATGGAGAGCCAGAGTCTCTATGCTACAATATGTCGCATTAATCATGAATCTATACATAAGCACTGCTCTAGGGATTCTGAACACTGTCTCCAACGCAACTTGGAAATGAAAAGGGACATGAACTTGTTTGGGTCCCTTAATAGACTCTCCAATGTGCTAGAGTTAGGTGACAACTGGGGTCTTTGACCAAATACTGCGTGGACCAATACCCTGTAAAAATCTCAACGGTGCAATGATGTAGCTGAAGTCGAGCACGTGAGACACAACCATCTTGAGAGGCACTAAGGAATCCTCTCAAGTGGTCCAAGGAAATCATCAATGAGGTTAATGGAACCAGGATACAGGGACCTCTAGGTGTATCCTCTAGAATAGATGTGTTGTCGTCAATAGAGGGAGACTTGCAATTGATCAAGGAAATGATGTTTCTTTGACCAGAAGTGTGAGGGTAATAACCAAATATGTGAGGAAATCTAGGGATTGACACACCAAATGGGGAAATAGGGACAGGGAATCACGGGGGACTCAAACTTCCTTTGTTCAAAGGATGATGGTTGGGCTGACCTGGAAACAAATGAAACTGACTCAAGGGAGAGGGATCATAGTTGTAGTACCGAGGATGTAACTGCAGATGGGAAATACTTGGAGGGATTTAACTTTAAACTTTTGATGTGCAGGAGATCCAAGGAAGACTCATCGTAGAATACTCTGAACAAAGGGGACCCAATGGAGGAATGCTGCTGAACTATAACATATGGGGTGGCACCTAGAGACACCGTTATGGCACGATCTCATGGATTTTTAGCAAGACCAAGAAGGTAAATGCTCGATGGTGATTTCAATTTTAGAGAGTCTGAAAGCATGAAGAAAACCCTCTGGGGGTCTCTTTTTCGTTCATAGTCTCCTATTTTCAAAAAAGGATAAAAGTGTACATAGGAGAGCTTTCCCATCCTTTTTAGGGGATGGGATACTTCTTTACCGTTGGTAGTCCAACCAGGCTAGAAAAAGTTAAACCTGTACTGCCTGGATGGTCATTCAAATACTTTTACGAGCATTAACGAAACCAAGTTTGCTCGATGATATTTTCTTGATGAGAAGGATGGAAAAGAGCTTAAAGATAACCCATGATGAGATTTTTCGTAGAGTTCAGTCCCAATGCCCGAGAAAGCATAAAAGGGATGCAGAGGGAAATGTTCTTGGCATGAGTATGCCAAGGTGGTCCTTTTCGTATGGTAGTTTGCACAGTTCACAAAAGGAGATAAACAGGGTTATATAGATGCCCTTTCCAATACTTTAGCGAGCAAGAAAGGAAGCAAATCCGCTCGATAATCTTTTCATTCATTTAGGAGTCAGAAAAGAGCTTAATAGAAACTCTGTTGTGGTCAACCAAGCCAGGGGGCACTAGTGGTACCCCCTGGTGGGATGGTGGTCAAAGGTGACCAACCATGTAGCATGGATGGAGCAGATGGCTCTTGAACATACCAATACATGTAAGGGGAGATTTACAGGGAGGCATGCAAATTGAGGAGACTTTCAAGAAACGATCCAGAAACCCACGTAAGTTGCGGTGGACAGAATAGACTACATATGGTGTAAGTACAAGTATGGAGACATTTATATGCCAAGGGCACATAAACCAAGGTAACTTCCAAGAAATGGATCGAAAAGTCACTTACTAAACATGAGACAATGGTCTCATCAAAAGATAGAGGACAATAAATTGAAACCGACGGTGTGAACGGTGCCCCAAAAGGACTCCAGACGACTCTGCTATGTTCAGAAGAAAAATAGACCTAATGAGGCCTATAAATAGGTGGGGACTAGAGGAAAAGTGTCATTGTCACTATTCATTGCTAAGTTGGAGAGGAGGAACCCAAACTTCTTTTGTTGATTTCTTCTGTTTCGACCGACGGTTTTTCGATCCATGACTTGTAGGTAAGAGTTTTTGCAAAACTCATCTTTTTCAATGGTTTAGTTTTCTGATTTTCTCACATAGGAGCCTTTGCTGCCTGCTAGGGCTTCCTCAATTCGGGTCGCTCATTTCGAGGCCAAACCAGCGACTAGGTCACTCTTTCTGGTCATACAGAAGTGACTAGGTCACTCTTGTCGGGCAGAAAGGTGCGACTAGGAGTCGCTTAAGTCTGGCCTAAATGTGTGACTCAGTCGCATCTATCTGGCCTAAATGTGCGACATGGTTGCTGGTTTCGGTCCAGAAGGTGTGACCTAGTCCTGGGGTGAGTTGTTGCTGATAGATGAGGCTAAAAGAAGTTTGGTGTTTGTACAGGATGGCTCGCAATGTATGGAGGGAGCAAGACTGCAAAGATCTATGAAAGGAGGCTTTGCAAGATGCAAATGTGCGAGGTGCACTAACCCATTGTCGGATACTCAAGTTTATGCGGATCCCTTTGATGAAGAGTTTGTACTTGATGCTTGAGACACTAGTGAGATTTTTGGATACTAGGACGGAAGTTTTCATCATACAGGGGAAACATGTGGAGATTACGCTGCGATACATATACTTCTTGACTGGGCTCCCAATGCTCGAAGTAGTTGGCGACCTGGTGCAAAATATCTCTCGCGGGGAGACTCTAGATGAGTTGTATGAGAGGCACTACTATGGATCTGCGTATGTGCACGGGTCGCACATCTTACTTTGTGATATTGAGGACCTTACCACATGGGCCATCGCAACAATGGTGCTGCGCATATTTGGTTCATCTGGGAACCACAAGATTTCTTGAGGGAAGCTCCAGATGGTGGAGAGTGCCATGGGGGGAACCTACTATGGATGGGCCTAGATGTATTTGCTTTCAGTTCGGCATGCACTGAACCATGCAAATAAATCTGGCGGGGATTTCTGCTTTGCCTCCTTCATGTGTGCATTCTTCTTTTCGAGAGTACCGACTCTGTGTCCACATATAGCGGTGCAGGAGAGTGGCCTACGAGAACCGCGGATGCGCTAGTGGTGTGGCATGATGGTGTGCGAGGGAGGCAAAATAGTCGGCTGCTTTTTTATGCAGGAGGTTCTATATCTATAGTGGCACCTGCCGGTAGTCATTGAGGACTACCCTTATGTTGGGATGGACTATCATGGGGATGACGAGATTCCCCGACCTCTAGGTCAGGCCTAGGGACCAGATGGTATGTATACATGATGTTTTTGTGCTTACATTCATACATAGAGTACTTTAGCTAGTTGATAGTTAGGTGATGATATGTATAGACTGATGGCATCTTTGTGTGTATGTGCAGATAATGGTCCTCGCTCGTCGACATGTTACCAGCGACGAATGGGCATAGGTTAGGGACCAAACCCACCCGTGCTGGACCCCCATAGGGAGCGACATGATCTAGATGATCTTCGGCCCCAGGTGGAGCAGCTATTGGAGGGGGTTACTGATGACGGTTGGCAGTATCTAGACGATGATCTGATTGTTGCCTATTACCTTGCACCTTCGCAATGGATTCCTCTGATGAAGAGGATCGTTGTGGCCGCCGAGTATGTATGAGCAGTGATGCGGGGGGATGCAGCTATGGAGGATGATGATACCTATGATGAGGAGGATACTGAGTCAGAGGAGGATGAGGATGGATCTAGCTCTGAGTAGCATCTAGTGGAGCTGCCCCTCGTGCATTGGTGCACTTGGGATTTTTTGTATCACGATGTATATTCAATTGAGAAAACTCATGTAGCTTCTCATTTTGTACTGGACATATTGGACATGCGATATATATATATATATATTTATTTATTTATTTTTGACTCACATGGATGCACTTTTATGGTTTTTATATGTGAGTCTTGTTATGATGTGAAAAATTCCTAGATGATGTATGTTGCATATGTATGCATATTTATATATGATGATGCATGATGCAATTTTTATATGCTTCCTATATGCAACGATGAATATGCCATTCTAGAATGTCATTAACCATTTTATTTGCTACACTATTGAGGTTTCTGGGAACATGGGTGAATGTGATGGATTCAAATGTTCTAACCAACTGTTTAGTGCGCAGCAACTTTCGAACAAGGCAGGGATCGCGTACCCGGTAGCGGTTATTCAACTAGGAGACAAGAAGTTGGGAGTCTAAGAAGAAATTGAGGTGGAGAATACCCAATTGGAGGGCGGCGACCAAGAGGCCTGTGACACCATCGTACTAGTCTTGGTTTTTGGTTGTAATGCCCACACATATTTCGTCAATGTGGATCAACTCATGTGATGGGGAATAGATAACCCATGCAGCCGAGGAGATATTTGGAGACCATTTTCTTGATCCGTCAACAAACCCAATGTAGCGACACGAGGTAGGATCCATATGGAGAAGTAAAGGAAACAAGATGTAAGACTCACTTCAAGAAATTTGTAAAACAAAAAAGGACAAAATTATGCTACAAGTGACTCATTGGTGATGTTAAGCGTAAAGACTCTTGAGGTAGAGCCCATTACGGGGGTTCTCAAGAGTTGTCCATCAGAGTCAACAAGAATGTATGCCCCTTTTCCAAGGCAGTGGTGGACGACATATGGTCTGTACCACATTGACTTGAACTTTCCTTTTCCCAACTTATCGTTGGCTTGGTCGTAAACCAGGACCATATCACCTTCGCTGAAGGTGCGAGGGTGGACATGGGAGTCATAATGGGATTTGGACTGGGTTTTGGCTGCTTTAATGGCTTGGAGAGAAGATCGACGGTCCTCATTGGTTTTTTCCAGTTGGAAGAGGCATTATTCTAAAGGAGAAGCATCGGGAAGGAGCTCCATGACGAGGCAGAGTGATGGGATTTGGCACTCTATAGGGAGTATTGATTCAACACCATGGACCAAGTGGAAGGGGGTGAAGCCAGTGGCGGTCTTCATGGAAGTGTGGTAGGCCCATAGGGTGGAAAATAACATGTGGTGTTAATTGGTTTTGTGGTTTCACACAATCTGTTGAAGCATGGTCTTGATGATTTTATTGACCGCTTCGACTTGGCCATTTCCATGGGGATAGTAGGAGGATGAGAATTGGTGTTCAAACTTCAACATGGTTGAAAGATCAGCCCAAAAAGTGTCTTTAAAATGTGTACCATGGTATGGGACCAGATATTGGGGAACACCAAAATGCAAAATGATGTGGTTGAAGAAAAATCACACCGTCGTTTCTCCTTTGCAAACGAAAGTGGGCATGGTCTCGGCCCACTTGGTGAAGTAATAAACGACCACAATAATGTATTTATGGTTGTTGGCCAAGGTAGGGATGATTATCATGAAGTCGATTTCCCATTTACAGAAGGACCCCAACTATGACCACGGGGTGTAACGGCGTGGGGGGGAGTCCTTGCCTTTGGGGCAAAGAGTTGATAGCTGTGGCAGTGTTTGACTGCCTCGATGTAATCAACGAATTTAGATGGCCAAAAATAGCTGGCACATAGAATATTTTGAGCAGTTTCCAAACCCGAGAGGTGGCTATCACAGGCTCCACTTTGATAGACGTTAAGGACCACTTCATCCTCGTCATGGGTGAGGCAATGAGGTAATATGGTGTCGATGCCCCGACGATACGAAACATCTCCTATTAGGATATGGCGAGTGGCTTGATGGCGGATGCATCATCTATCTTCGTAGCTTAAATGAGCCGCAAATTTTTGGGTGTGTAATTAAAGAATGATGCCCCCATACCATGGATCCTCCGTGGAAATGACGAATAAGAATTCGTCGGGGAGGTTAACCATGATCGGTGGTGGTGTAGACAATGGGGGAAGATCTGCCATCAACACAGCTAGTGCCAATGCTTTGGTGCTTTTCGGGGTGATGAATTCCAAGTTGAATTCCTGGAGGATGACTACCCACTTGGCTGCGTGACCTTGTAGTAGGTGGCGACTCAAGAGGTACCGCATGGGGTTGGAATCGACAACTACATGAGTATGGTTTGTGATCACGTAATGGCACAATTTTTGGACCGAGAAAATGATGGCAAGGACCATATTCTCCTCAGGTGAATATCACAGAGGGGGACCGGTTAGCTTATGGCTAACGTAGTAAATCATGTGCTCTTGACGAGCATCATATTCCTAAACCAAAACTCCAGGATGGCATTTTCTGAGGCCAACACATAAAGGTAGAAGTCTCGGGTGAATTCGGGTGTCGACAGTAATGGTGCAAAATCCAGAGCCATCTTTAGCACATCGAAAGAATCTTGTGCCTGTTGATCCCAAACAAATGGAATGTTGGATCGAAGCAGGCACAAGAAACCATGGGATTTCATTGCGTACTCCGATATGAAGCGGTGAAGGAAATTGGCCTTGCCTTAGAGACTTTGTAATTGGTGCAAAGTTCGTGGTGAAGGGAGGTCAAGGATGGCTTGAAATTTAAGAGGGTCAACTGTCATCCCTTTGTGAGACATGATGAACCCAAGTAGATGACCCCCTGGGACACAAAAAATACACTTGAGCGGATTCAAGCGGATTTTGTACTTACAACATCGCAAGAAGACCTGTCACAAGTCATCTAAGTGGTGTGCGCACTTTCGTAACCGAGCAATAGGTCGTCCAGATAGACCAACATTATGTGAACATGGTCATGGAAGTAATATATCATGGCACGCTCGAAAGTGGCTCCAACGTTATTTAATCCAAAGGGCATCACTCGATATGCGAATGTGCCCCAAGGGGTTGTAAATGTAGTCTTATAGAGATATTATTTCTGGATCTGGATTTGGTTATATACGGAAAAGCCATCCATGAATGAAAATACCTCATGTCTGGTGCACACATCAATGATTTGGTCAATAAAAGGCATTGGGAAATTTTCCTTAGGACATGCCAAATTCAGGTCGCAGAAATCTGTACAGACCCGAATGGTACCCTTTTTTTTGTTGACGGGAACAGGATTTGAAACCCACGTGGTGTATGCGATGGGGTAAATGAAACTGGTTATGCGCATTTTTCAATTTCTGCTTTGACCGCAGCATCTTTGGAAGGATGGATAGGCCATTTATTTTGGTGAACAGGCGCCACATCAGGCCAGGTGACAATGTGGTGTTCAATGATTGATGGATCCAATCCTAGAGATTCGGTGTAGGGCCCAGCAAAGATGTCGCAGAACTCTTGAAAAAGCGCTTTGTAGGAAGCGACTTCTTCAAAGGAGCAGGATACCCCCAACATGATCTCTTCAACAATATCTAGTTTGGTTGAGATGTTGACCTTAATGGTAGATGAGATATTGGACATGTTCCCCTCTTCAAAGGCGTCGGGTGCCGGAATGAGGTTCTTGAACCAGTCAATATTCCTATGGATGAAATCCTTAGTTTCTACTAAAAACTAGTCTGACGACGACAAAGGTTCTTCAGGGATGAAGAATGAGTGGTGGTGCATATCATCCCATGGGTATTTAGGAGCATTCAAGGCTTCAAGTATCTCCTCATCATTGTTGAAGTAGCGATTAGATAGATCTACAGGATCGTCAATGGTTGCGGAGATAGGAGGGCCAATGGAGGTGGACACCATGTAAATAGTTGTGGTGTTAGAGGAAGAAACCGGAGGTTGGATATCCTCAATATCAATGATTTTAGATTCAAGGGAATGTTTTCAAAGATTACTCAGGGCAGCTTGAAACTAGACCAAGTCGTGGCATTGGTGAGAATAATGTCCATACAAGCCATAAAGGGTGCATGCATGGTTCTTCCTCAAAGACTTATTCTTGGTTGTTGGCTCACTTGGGAGGATGACAACTGGACAATTTTCTGCTATATCCATGGAATCCAGGTGTTTACAAAGGATGGTTATTTCTGGAAAATTCTAGGTTGCATGACCCGATACATCTCATACAGTGCATAGAGGAATCTGTCGGGGTTTGGATGTCTCCTTGGAGTTTTTGCCCCTAGCTCTTTTTGGGTGGGGTAGGGCTAGTGTAGGTGCGAGAGATGGTTTTTGTGGGATAGGAGGGGGGTGTGACATTGTATCAATAGGTTGGATGGGGGTTAGTACAACTTGGGGCATCGGAGGCTGGGCGGGCAGTTCTAGGTACCACACTGGAATTCCCAGAGTAAAGTTTGGTAAATTCAAAGTATCCATAACAGGATTACTTATGATTCCAGATGGTGGAAAGAGGAAAGGGATTGTATGGACTAGGAAAGATCCCCAATAATTCCTTGGTTATTGCATTTGTGGTTGCGGTTGTGGATGGGGTTGCAGCTGGAGTTGTGGCTATAGCTGGGGGTGTGGATGTTGTTGGGGTAGCGGTTGCAGCTGGGTTTGCGGCTGTGGTTGGGGGTGTGATGTCGTTTGGGGCTTGGGTGCCCCGCTACTGGACAAGAGCATGCACAAGTCTACAGTGTATCTTGGTGGTGTTGGAGGTGGTAAAGACGGGAATGAAGCCATTATGGACATATCAGTGAACAGTCCAAGGCCTACTGCCTCCATAGAATGGGTGTCAGCATTGTCGATCGAGGTATTGATGGTGGGGATGACATTGGCTAGTGTGGTTGTTCATTATGGGTCATGGTAAGTTAACTGGTCTACTATCACAATCTTCCCATTATGAGGGAACATCATGAGCTGGAACATAGTGGATGCCACAGCCCTCATAGCATACATATAGCTATGTCCTAGGAGAAGGTTGCAGTCCAACTGAGCATTGACAACCTCTATGTCTATTAGCACCATCTTACCTGCTAACAAAAATGAGGACATGTGGGAGAATGCCCTAGGCTCTGGTGGGGTGGCTATCATAGGTGCGCAGTGTGGTGGTAAATGGTTGAATGGTAGAGGACCCGATTTTTTGCCAGACTAGTGTCGACATAACAAAAGTAGATGCCCCTTCATCGACTATACATCGATGTACGACCAAATTTTGGATTGATACCGGAATCTAGAAGGCAATGGTTGAAGGAATTTTGGGTTTTTTGTTGTCCAAATCAAATGTGATCAATATGGAGTCAGAGGGATCTATGAAATTGAGTGCACCTAGTAATGCTTTTCGTTGTGGTGGGCATGTTTTGAGAACCTCAAGTGTGGAAATGGTCGTAGGTGATTGGGACAAGTCATCAACGAGGCTATAGTTTACTGCCCCTCTAGCAATGGAATTATTGTCTACACGTCAAATGGGGAACCGCTGACCTCTACCCACCCCGTCCATGGGGGGGTAGGTAGATGAAGAGGTGTGTTGGTTGTGTTGGATGTGGATGTTGTTGATGGGTCAGCGGTTTCATTAGTGGATCCATACTGGTTCTGCATGGTCTGCAGGTTGATCTCTTCAGTTGTCATGGACACTTGTCTCTGTAGGCGGGGGCATAGCAGAAAGGCTGCGGGAGCTGGTGGGGGGAAATGGTGCAGTTTCTACCAATACTTGGAGAGGTAATGGGTTCTAGAGCACCATGGGTGGAGGGCCCGATGGTGCTAGATTGGGTTGGGTTTCCGTATTGGTACCCCTATGAGCTTGATCATGGAGATCGTTTTTGGCATGTTCCATGAAAGGGCATTCGTGAGTGTAGTGCTCGTACATGTTGCATAATTTTCACGGATGGTTGGTCCGTAATGGATCATTTCATCCAGGTGGGTTAGGCTGTTGTAGATTTTGGGCTGGTGGATTAGCGCTAGTATTTTTGGGAGGATTTGGTTGTTGGCCACCTCCTTGTGGATGGTTTTTCCTCCAGTTCCTGGCTCAGTTTTTCTTTTATTTTGCTGGGAAAAACCTTGTCCCTTGGGAGTGGGGAGAACTGGAGTGGGGGCCGAAGCAGCTTGCATGGGTGGAACATAATAGGCTAGAGGAGCTAAAGGGGATACAAATCCATTCGTTTGTCCTAAATATGGTTGTGCTGGCCATGTCAGCACATGGGTTTGTTGAGTTGGCACAGGTTTCATGTAAGAGTTTGCGGCTCCAAAATTGGACATCAACCGGGAATAGTCAGGCAGCAGGTGTGTTTGCGCAACACTAGGGGTGTTGCTTGTGTGCGGTGGCATACTAGGAGGTGCTGCGTAGTACGGCTGATGCTGGGAGACAAAGCCTATGATGTTTTCAGTAGCATGGGATGCTCTCGGTGCATCGCGGTGGGTGGTGTCGGCACATGGGGTGTTTGGAATGATGGTGTAAAGGTATCCACACTGAGCATAGATCAAGTCAAATTGTTGGTCCTTTAGGATGGCCTCTTCCTCGGTTTGGGGACATTTGGAGGTGACATCCTTAGCAATGGGAGAAAGTAAGGTTTTTAAGAACCAATCAAGGAAGATCCTGTTGTCAAGATTGATCTTGCACAGGCTACAGCGTTGCTGCCACTCGTGGATGTGGTTGGTTATGTGAGTCATGGTGTTTTGGCGGAAAGGTAGTAGAGTACCATTTTCCTTGTGCAGGGAGTTGTCCAGTTTTAGCCACTTGAAACAAGGGAATGAAGTTCATCCTTGTATGCCATATGCGTTGTCCCACAATGGTGTCGCAAAGAAAAGGTTCCTGAACATCTGGATGGATTTCTTTGGGTTCTGTTGTCTGCAAGTCATTATGTTCCAACAATGGTGCATGGTATGGTCAAAATAGATCTACATTGAAAACTGGATATAGGCCAAGGCATGAAGGAATGTCGAGTCAAAAAGGGTTTCCTCCAATATGTTTAAGGATTATGTATGGACCATATCTCAAAGGTTTCATCTTTCGATATGGACCAGTGAAGCGCTCCTTCTTTAGATGTAATAAGAAATTATCCCAATTTGGAATGAATGAGGAATATGATGCTTGTCGTGTCGGGCCTTAGCTTTTGCATTAGTTCATTCCAACATCTCTCGTGCTTGCTTCTGAATGTTGTAGATTTGATCTCTAAACTTCAATGATTTCTCCACTTCTCGTCCTTCGAAGTCGGTGTCATTCGACTGTGTTGAGGAACTGATTAAGTCGATAGGCACTGAGGGTTGAAATCCGTAACGAATATAAAATGGAATCTTTCCCATATAGATATGTTGAACATGATTGTAACTGTGTTGTATGTATGGAAGGCTATCATCCCATGTTCGACGATGCTTGTGGTTGTACATGCGAAGCAATTGTATGAGTAAGCGATTTACAACTTCTGTCTATTTGTCTATCTACGGATGGAAGGTTGTTGACAAAGAAACTCTCGTGTTGAGCTGTTGCCAAAGAGTTTTCCAAAAGGTGCTAGAAAATATAGCATCTCTTTTAGAAATAATGGTCATCGGGAGGCCATAATGTTTCCACACATGTTGAAAGTAGAGACGAGCAGTCTGTTGTGCTGTTGTAGTCTTCTTGCATGGTATGATTATAGCCATATTGGAAAATATGTCGACTACTACTAGTATCATTTCATGATGATGTTTGGTAGTAGGATATATCATCAAGTAGTCCATAGAAATAGATTCCCATGGTCAACTAGGAACTGGAATGGGTGGGTATAGTCCTTGTCGTCGATTCGGTGGTTAGCAAGGGCACAAACCATGCATGATCGAATGTACTTGTTGACGTCAGATTTAAGCGAAGGCCAGTAAAAATACTTTTGGAGGATAATAAGTGTTTTTGAAACTCCAAAATGTCCTGCAGTCTTGCTATAGTGTGCGTCCCAAATGAGCTTATGTCGGTGCTCAACGATCGATACACAAAGCAGTCCAAGCTTGTATAGCAAGGTGTCCTTCAAGAAGTAGTCGATAGTCGACAACTTGTCGGTATGAAGCTGTCAAAAAATTACAGAGAAATAGAAGTCTACCGAATACAATTGTGGCCAAGTAGTTTTGTCATAACCCTGCATACTCATCACTGTAGACAATAGAGTAATGGGTGGTCTGTTGAGACAATCGATTGTAGCATTGAATTTTCCTTTCTGATACTTAATTACCAAATGGAATTTTTGCAGGTAATTAATCCACTTGAATTGTCGAGTTGTCTATAGTTTTGACTAGGACAGAGCAAACTGAAAAGGTTTATGGTCAGTGAGGATGACTGTTTCTTTTCTAAGAATGTAGTGTCTCCATTGCTTGAGAGCTTGCACAATGGCGTACAATCATTTTTCATACTTCAAGTACCTTCTAACAGTGTCGTTGAAACTCTTAGAATGAAACATTACTGGGTGACTTGACTGAGTGATCCTGAAAGCATAGTCCGATGCATCTATCTCAATCTCAAAGCTCTAATGCAAATTAGGTAACACAAGTACTAGTGCAGTACAAAGCTTGTTTTTTATTTTTTCAAAAGCTTGTTGTTGTGTGAGTGTCCATTTGAAGACAGTTTTCACATTTGCTTTCGTCAACTGATTCAAAGTCCATGCGATGTTGTTGAAGCCAAGTATGAATCGTCAATAGAAATTCACCAAACCAAGAAAAATTCTTAGTTCATGAATGTTTTGAGGAATGGGCCAATCTTTGAGGATCTGTACATTTTTTGTGTCGACATCAATGCCTACATAGTCAATTACATACCCCAAATATTTGATGCTGGTCATCGCAAATGAGAATTTGTCCATATTAATATATAGTCGATGTTGTTGGAGAGTTTCAAAGACTTGTCGAAGTTGTTTGACATGTTCTTCCCATGATCGACTAAAAATCAAGATATCGTCGAGATAGACAATAACAAATTTATTGATGAAAGGTCATAGAAGGTCATCCATATATCTCATGAAGGTTGCAGGTGCATTGGTTAAGCCAAAAGGCATGACTAATCATTCAAACAATCATTCCTTGGTCTTGAAAGTCATTTTCCATACATTAGTGGACTCGATCGAAATCTGGTGGTATCCCAACCTGAGGTCGAGTTTCGTAAAGTAATTAGCACCTTTCAGATTATCAATGAGTTCATCAACCCATGCAAGAGGTATCTATTCTTCATTGAATTTTTGTTGAGAGCCCGATAGTTGATGCACATGTGCCAAGTCCCATTTTTCTTTGGAATTAAGATGACTGGACTTCCACAAGGAGAGGAGTTGGGGCGGATATGACCCTTGTTGGTCAAATCCTGGATTTGTCTGCAAATCTCTTCATTTTCAAGAATGGATCTTCTGTAAACACATGCGTTAGGTAATGAAGAATCAGGAACAAGTTCAATGGATTTTTTACCTGACAATGCAGAGGTATTTTGTCGGGTGCTTGAAATATGTTTTGGTATTCTTCAAGAATTTTTTCGATTTGTTTTTGTTGTCTAGAGCTGCGCTGGTCGGTGAGTCGAATCATTGTTGCAGTCTTCTTGGAATGTTGAGGCTTTATCATGATTAATGTAAAATTTTGAGCATGATTTATAAGCTTCTTTGTTTTTTGGTAGATACCATAGCAACCGTTGATGTGGGTTGTCTCTTTGGTATGCCATACCATTGATTCTATATTTTGACAATAACCTTCTAAGGCCATGACTGATATGTACCATGTCGATCCCATAGGTAGGGTTTGCCGAATAAGGCATCGACTATAGAAATAAGTACCACGTCACATAGTACTTCATCTTCAAAAGGCTTAATGAAGTAGGAGAGTTTGCATTGTCGTGTGATCCTTAGTTCCTGTCCATCCTTCATCCAACCGATATTGTAAGGCCGAGGATGTGGAGTGGTGACAAGACCTAATTTCTTCACAAGATCTTCAGAAACAAAGTTCTTTTGTCTACCATTATCCACAATCAGATGTAATGGATTTTTCTGAACCCATATCCCTGTATGGAACAGGTGCTCTCATTCCTACTCATCGACGATGGTTGAGGCTATCGGAGTGCTCGAGGTCGAAGCCAGGATGGTTGATGCATCTGGATCAGATTCTACCAGGGTTACGTCGGACAAGTCAGATGTCGACAATTTTTCCAAAAATGTATTTCGATCTTTGCATTCTGACGTATCATGCCATGTTGAACTGTGATAATCATGCCATTTCTCGATAGGAGCTTGTTTGCTACGATCCCTCTTGTCTTTCTAAAATTTCTTCTTTGGATGACTAGGATTTGGTGGAGTCAGTTGAGAAGGGTTCTTGAACTTGTCGGAGTCGGCTGGTGACTTCTTGTCAGATGTTCGACCATTTTGGCTAGTTTGCAAAATGTGATTTTCCTTTCTGTTTAGCTTCAAGCTTGATGGAATAATGAAATGCATCCGCAAGTGTATTGACAGTTATAAAATCCATCTCTTGCTTAATGTATAGGGATAAACCGTTGACAAACTTCAAGACAAGCAATTTCTCTTCTTCTTGAACGCCAAGTCTAGCCATGAGTCGATAGAACTCGTCGGTGTAACTCTGTACAAACTAATCTTTCCATTTCCTTAGTTGCTTCCACTTCTTATACTGATGTTCAAGATACTTGGGTGGGTAGAAATCCTTTTGAACATATTTGAAAATTTTTACCCATGTGTCTATGGGGTCTTTTTTTTTTTCCATCTTTGTTGATAGATTCTCCCACCAACAGTGTACATAGGTTGACATCTTAAAGGATGCAATGGTGATATTTTCCGCTTCGCAGAGTTGATTCACTGCATAGTAAGATTCAAGTTGTTGTACCCAATTGTCGAAGGATTCCACGTCAATATTTTCTTCAAGGTTCGGTATGTCCATATTCATTTGTACTTTGAAGGGGTTGATTTTATTAGAGTGAGTTTGCATCGAGGATTCCCTGGAGTTCGAAGCGACTCTTGTGAGAATCTCACTGAACTGGGCGAACATTTTGGTTCGCTGGCGAGCCAGGGCTTTTTCTATGAGTTGTTTTGTCTCTTCAGTTGCATGTATATTGTCTGCTTCTTCGACCATATTTTCTGAAGTTGAAGGAAGTGTCTGCTTGTTTTGTTGAGTTTGCGAGCGTGTTTGAACATGCATAAGTTAAATAAATTTGATGGAAGTGCTTATGTAACTTAAGCTCTAAACAAGATCTTGCTTTGATACCAATGATCCAGGCCATGACCAGGTGCACACTGGGGACAACAATCGACTGAATGAGTTGAGTACCGTTATGGAAAAATCATATAAGAAGAACCAACAAAGAAAGAAACACACTAGGTCAACAAGAAATTTACACACAAACAATATGCAAGAATTTGAACCAATTTATTACTTCTGCTCCATGAAAGATGGAGGAATCAGATTATATATATTACATTAATAAACATTCCTATATAGGATCTTGAGATGCTTGGGTGACTACCTGTTATGTTCAGTTACAAAAGAAGTTATAATAGTTCAAAAGTTAAACCGTTGCAGAGCATGTTGGTATGTTGTATGCCGAGGCGAACCTGTCGAATGAACTTGTCGAGGAGGACCTGTCGAAGGTGAACCTGTCGGTTGTTGGTTGGATCAACTTATGTATATATATATATATATTAATAAAGTAAATACAATATTAAAATAAAAGTGGTCATCCTTATATGGATTGCACCAATTGAATGATATGGTGGACTTTTTAATAGAGATTTGTCTTTTTTTTAAGTTTTTCTTTGGATTTTAATCTATGCAAGAAATTGTACTCTTTAAGTAAATAATAAATCGATTTCATTCCAAAATAAAACTCTTTGAAATATTTATGTATAAAAAACCATATCTAGAGATGTATAATGTCTTGGTACAAGTTTATAATTCCATGAACAAAAAGATATGGTTCAAATTTTTCATGCTTCGAAGAAGCCACATCTTTATCTTTAATCCTTTATGAAATTATATATATAATATATATAAGTCACATTTTTATCTTGTGTGATACATCAAAGGATCTATCAAGCGTAGAGATCACTACAACAAAATCCTGTGATTAGCATCTCTTTTAGCTTCCTTTTTAGCGTCCACCATTGCTTTTAGTGTATTTTTCATCATTTTTTGGACAAAGTGGATGCTTTTCCATGGGATGGCGCTTTTAATGGTGTTATTTGCGTCCCTTTTTACAAGTTGACGCTATTTTGGACACTAATTAGCATCCCAATTAGAATCCCAATTAGCATCCCAATTAGCGTCCCAGTTAGCGTCCCAATTAGCATCCCAATTAGTGTCCTAATTAGCGTCCCCAATAGCATCCCAAATAACGTCCCAATTAGCATCCCAATTAGCATCCCTTGTTAAAAGTTGGTGCTATTTTGGATGATAATTAGCATCCCAATTAACGTCCCAATTAGTGTCCCAATTAGCATCACAATTATCATCCCAATTAGCATCCCAATTAACGTCCCAATTAACGTCCAAAAAAGATATCTTACTTGTAGACTAAATGTTCCTTATTTAGGGATCTTGTGGAGGAATTTGGCACCGTGTATGACCCATAAGTCCCATAGACAAAATTTATGTTTTAAGATCCCAATTTTTGGCCCTATAACAAGGAATGGATCTCAAGAATCATGTACATCCCATGAGTCCATTAGGTCATTGGTATCACCTCATAATCTAAGTTTTGGCCATAAACCTTGGCAAATACTATGCAAACAGTCCATAGTGTGCTTAACAATGTTAAAATGGGAATAATATCCTACATGCAAGACAAACATCCCATAGATCCTAGCTTGATGAAAAACATATAGACCATAATAACTATAGGAAAATGTTATGGACTAAAACTCCGATCTTTTTACCTTGGACTAATCTATAACAACATTATTATGTACCAAACTTGAAATGCCCAACATATCCCATTTACGTGACAAAGATATCATTTTTAGGGCCAATGCAAATGTTAGGGCATAAGACCATCCATTTTTAGGGTTCAAATTTCCCTATTCATGGTTAAGTCATTGAGACCCATCAATGCATCATTTACACATGTGGATGCGATAAATCATTCATGTGTTTGGGTTAAGTATGCCATTTATGTATGTGGGTTAGGTATATCACATGGGTTCAAAAATGCATCACAACAAAACATTGGAGTTAAGTGTGCACAAGCAACTGTGGCATTAGTAAGGGTGTGTATTCATCATTCAACACCTTATCTCATTAGAGCTCTACAGTTGAGGCACTTGGGCTAGGGAAACAATTACCTCTAGATCACAAGCTCATAGGAGGCAAGGATCACCTTATTCTTGGAAACTCCATAGGCGACAAGGATACATTACCTTGTGGAAGTCATTATGTAGCCTATGGTAGGTTCCCGGGGCATTGTACTACATCGTTTAAAAGGAGGAGGGTTTCTCATTGTAGTCTAATCCCAATTCTATCCACACACTTTCCATAGTGAATAAGTATCGGTTCCTAGAGTATTGCAAGGATGGATGGAAAAAGGTTTGAGTTGGAAGGTGCTCACCTTTAATTTACTTCACAAGGCCGTAGGTGGCAAGGAACTATTGTATTTTTAAGGTCATGGGTTAACCTATGGTAGGTTCTTGGGGCATTGCACAACGTCATTTAAAAGGTGGAGGGTTGCTCATTCCTTTCTATCCTTGTTACTTCATTGTGTGGCCTCTCTCTCGTTGTTCACTTTGGCTTGGATTTCTTTGGTGCCTAACAGAATGTCCCACACAACAAGACTCCCACGAGTTTTTGAACACAATATCATTATTGTCATCATCATTGTATTCCTCATCTTAATAATCAATATTAAAACACATAAATAAAAAACAAAAAATATATATTACATGTGCCCTTATTTATCACCTACTTTCTTTATTCATCCTCTACTACTTTCTTCACTCATCTTTATGATGATTGTTTCCTCTTTACTTTATAGGTTCAAAGGTTTGAAGTTTCAACAAAATATTCTCCATCCTTATTTTCCATTTCTCAAGTGGTCCATAGATTTTAATCCTTGCTTTGATATCCAAATGGTCACCTCCACCTCTTTTTTATTATTTAAATATTTTGATTTTTTTAATTAATTAATTTACTTATTGATTTAATTATTAAATAAATATTGCATTCAATTTTTTTTATAATTTGGGGTTAATACAAAACATAAATATTTGGTAAGAATAAACTTTATATTTGTATTAAGAAGTATTATACGGCTTACATACCATTCATCAAGCCTCATCCCATGTTATTCCACTTGGTTTATGATACCATAGACAAGTCTCCTAGTTTACCACCCATACACATTTTTTCCTCAACCAATTTAATCAAGAAGACATGCTAAAATATACTCATGTGCTAAAATTGAGTACAAAGCTAGTCCAAGGTTCCACATAATATAAAGGAGATGATTACTAATTATTTATGTTAAAATTATATACCCATAGGAAGAATCTCATGATAGAGAGGATTCTAGGTGATATTAGATAGAGGGAAAAGTAAAAATTAATAAGCATCCATCACCAATACGATTTACCATATTTAGATGTTTGGCATTTTTTCTTATCATATAGTGACCATTCAAACTACAAAATTCCTAGGTCTTTCAAGCAATTCCCTCTGGGAAGTCTTTGAGCTCAGTGATCTAGCTCAAGTGGTTGATTGCTTTCATATTCATTACAAGATGTATTGAGGTTGAATTCCTAACTTGGATAGATGTGTTGCATGTCTTGCTCATTGTCCCTACTAGGATAGGCACCATTATAAGAATAAATGAGTTTTCACTAGGTACCATCTACAAATGCAAGGAAGTACTTGAGACTTTATTCACAAGCTTTAACTTAAAGAAAAAAAAAGAAAAAGACAAAGTCTAGTTGGTAGCCAAAGGCTATGAATCAAAATAAAGAATTGATTATGAGGAGACGTTTGAAGCAATAAAAAATATGAGAAACACCAAGGCCGTGCTAGCATTGACAACCAATTAATCATTAAATAAATGTGAAAATGGATTTTTTGAAATGGTGGATTGACAAAGAAGTATTCTTATCTAAAATAATAAAAAAACTTTATAACCTTCACTTGCTTATAGAATCTATATTATATCTAGCAAATTGGAATTCAGGAATAACCTTCTTGTCAAATATTACGAGATTTATGACAAGCAAAATACCCAAAATAATTATTAAAAAACATTCCCTAAAAGTTT